>OVAP01001060.1:0-26883 GCA_900406295.1 Aurinia saxatilis
ATATATATATATATATATATATATATATATATATATATATATATTATGTCTATAAAACAATCTACTGGCATATGAATCTAATTTTGCTTGTTTCTTCTTGGAGTTTGAATCTTATTGGAGCTTATTTCTATTTTTCTTTATTCCATTAAAAATTCTTAGTGTTGTCTTAAAAATTATGAAGAGTTTTAGACGCAATAATTGATTCCTTATGCACAACTACTTCCAAAGGTATTTGGTATCTCGTCTTCAACTTCATCATCATTATTTAGGATTGTGGCTTCAACTTCTTCTAAATTATAAACTTCAGAGCAAGTATCATTTTCTCCGGACAGTCAAGTAGGTTATTGAAACCCATTTAATTCCGATAACCGAGAGATTATGAATAAAAACTTCAAGTTCATGAATGTATTTTTTCAGCAGTTGACCTATCTTCTAAATTCTTTGATATGACATTCCCTCATGGAATTTTGTAGTGTCAAACAATTTACTATTGTACACTACAAGAAAACACAGCATTTGCGATGGACTGAGAACGTCGCAAATGTGCGACTACTTTGCGACGTATTTGCGTTAAAAAAATGAATTTGCCGCTAGATCGTCGCAAATTAGCGAGGAAAGAAGTTGCCGCAAAATCTTCGCAATATTGCGAGAGATCTGCGACGCATTTGCGTCTACGTGTAAATTTGCCGCAATGTCGTCGCAAAGTTGCGACGCATTTGCTTGGATATGAAGGAGAGTGTGATCTGCGACGGATTTTGCTATGGACGTGCGAGGCACCGACATGTCGTCGCAAATCAGTAACAATTTTGTGACGCATTTGCTTGTTTTAGTAGTTACAACGGTAGGTGGGTAGAAAACGTTTTAATGGTTTTGACATAAATGTTTATTCATCGCAAGGGCGTCGCAAGTTTGAAGCACATCCGTAGCAAATGCGTAGCAAATCCGTACCAGCCAGATCAGAAATTCTATAAATAGAGACCCGAGAGATTGAGATGAAAGTCACAAAAAAAAACATCAAAAAGAAAAAAAAAACGAGTGTAGAAAAAAAAATCTTAGATTTTTTAGAGTGAAAATTCTGAAGTTTGTAGTTAGATTGATCCAGGATATCTATATTGGAGAAATGTCATGGGAACATCATATTTCTAGTGTTCGGGCATGGATATACAACCGTCGAGATGCAGAGACTCGTGAAGTGCGGCAAGAGTACAAGGATGGGCTTCAACAATTTTTTACGCAAGTAACTAATTACCAGCGACAGTTCATGCAAAATTACAGTACCGATATCAAAATATTTTGTCCTTGCGTCAAGTGTTAGAATGTTCCTTGTAGGCATCCTGATACAGTTTACAAGCATTTGATCACCCGAGGGTTTTTGCCAAATTATTATGTGTGGATTTTCCATGGTGAAGATTTTGTTGTTAATGTTCCTGGTAGTTCATCAAGTAAGCATAATGAAGTTGGAGATCAACGTATGAATGATCAGAATTATGAAGGTCAATATAATGACCAGTCAAATCATTACGGGTATGGAAATGATGTAGATGGAAATAGATTTCATGACATGGTAATTGATGCATTTCATGAAACTATTGTTGCATTTACTAATACTAGTATAGAGGAACCAAACCTAGAGGTTAGGAGATTCTATGATATGTTAGATGCTGCGAATGAACCTCTGTATGAGGGATGTTGAGAAGGGCTGTCGAAATTGTCATTGGCGTCTAGGATGATGACAATTAAGTCAGAGCATAACGAATCAGAAGTTTGCATGGATTAAATGGGCTGCATTAATTAAAGATATTTTGCCGGAGGGAAATAACGCTGCTGAGTCGTATTATGATATACAAAAACTTGTTTCTAATCTTGGTTTTGCGTCTTTCCTATGTCATCCCCGCTAATCCCTTGCAAACCTTGCGACATATTTACGACGCCTTCCCCTTTAGACTCGCAAGTTCGTCGCAAACAATTTGTGTCTCGCTTGCGATGGAATTACATGCCTCGCAAATGTGCGACAACTTTGCGACGTTTTCCACTTTGCGACACGCTGGTTGCGACAAACTTGCAGACGTCGCAGACGCGCCACAAAGATGCATTTGTGACAGCCTAGCGACGTTTCCGTCCGTATAAAACGATGTCTTTCCTTGTAGTGGTAGTATATTAACTGTCCAAGCCGAAGCTAAAAAATGATAGCGAAAGGATAAAGAAATTTATACAAAAAAAAGTTATGAAATACACTTTCTTATTTAAAAATGAAAAATTTAAGAAAATAATAAACTAAAAATCTATCTGTAAATTAAAAATTATTAATTTATTGATAAATTTATACGATTAATTAATATCTCTATAAATTAATAATTTTTCGAAGTCCCAACATTATTAATTTATAGAGATTTTACTGCATATCCACAAGTTCTTTTTAGACTAGGAAATCAAAATCAGAATCAAAATCCGAATATGACACGTATTATTCTAAGGGTTAATTTAGTGAATAGCCAACAAAAAATTTCTAAAAAAATGTAATGTGAGGATCTTGACACATAGGGGTTTTGGTTATTTTGTTAAATATATTTTTATTTTTTGTCATTTTTCCCAACTTCACTTATTCTAATCCATCTTTCACGAAAATATATTTTATTAACTGACAAATTTTGCCCGCAGACACATGTCGTCTCCGGAGTTTAGAAACCGGCGAATTCAAAAATTCCCACAAGCATACTTTTGGAACATACAACTAAAGGGGATTAAACCAAAAAGCCAATCTGAACTTAGGTTAAATATGAATCCAAAGACAATACATTACTTCAAAACCTCATGATAATGAAGATCCAACACCGAAAACTATTGGATAAGGGCTTCTTCTCCTAGTAACGCCGAATTGAAAATCCATGGTATCTCGGCTGAGGGTTATGCCTGAATCAACTTACTGAAGAGTCGTAAGTCCTCGATCAGACCCTGCATGTAGAGACGGAGAGCGAAATTAACCATTACCAAGAGACTCCTTGAGAAGAATCATCCATCGAGCCGGAATGGAACAGCATATCTACAAAATCAAATGGGAATCCATTCCAGTGCGCGGTTGTCGCGATTGATCAACATGGATCATCGCACTATCAGGTTTGACTGGGGCAAAATCACTCAGAGAAGGTGGAACAGAGGAGGTGCTCACATGTGGTGGACGGGTGTTGCTCCACAATGAGAAAGTTGCTCGGGTATGTGCTTCTACCGTCTTGCTGATAAGCTTCCGATACAGACAATGGTCGAAACAGATTAAGTGTGTGCTGAAGTTGTTGACGAAGTCCACCAACAAAACGAGCAACCAACTTGGACTTTGTTTCCTATGTTCCAACACGATTAAGCATAAGAAAAAATTCTTTTGCAAAATCATCAACACTACGAGTTCCTTGTCGAAGATTTTGAAAGCGTTGAAACAACAGTTGATCATAACTGAAGGGAAGAAACATCTTCCTCATACAAGGCTTAAGTTTTTCCCAAGTCATGATCTTAGGTTTGCCTTGACGAGCTCGAGATGTCTTCAATTGGAACCACCAAGCTGCTGCACTTTCTCTAAAACGAATAGCAATAAGTGGAACACAACGATCAAGAGGTACTCGTTTAAATTCCAAAATTTCTTCAACGGTGAAAACCCAATCAAGTAATTCTTCAGCTGATTGACCTCCAAAAAATTCAGGAATCTCAAACTTAAAGCTTGATTCCCAACGATCATCATCAGCATCGTTAAGAATTATGCGGCGATTGTCTCTGTTTAGATCAGCAGCGAACGGGTTCACGACTTCTTCATCGACTTCTTCACCATCTTCATCCTTGCTCGTGATGTCAACTGGAACACGGATTTGATCAACACGGGGAGGTTGAGCCGCTTGTTGCAAATTCATACCTTGAATAGCTTGAGCTAGGGTTTGAACCTGAGCTTGAAGATCCGTTATGGCCTTCGGTAGAAGGCACAATTCTTCTCTGAGCACGAACCATTGTAGTAAGAACAGGGACCGTGACAAAGCTCGGATACCAACTTGGCGCAGCGTATGAACTAGATAAAACTAATCAAGAAGTTTATGAAACTCTTGAGACCTAGAAGATAGCTTGTAGCTCAATCAAGAGGGTTTGAATTCTCTTAGACCTACTTGGATCGATTAAGAGGAATTCAATCAACTCTTAAGACCATTTCTTGTTTAGATGAATTGAATCTATTTCAATATCAAAAAGTTGTCTCTTACTGTCGTACACAATCATTGTGCCTTGCTGGCGTAAGTCACAACCGACTAAAGGAAAAGGAAATTGCAATCTACCTAGAAAAGGAAAATCAAAACATATTGTATCTTAGAATAAAGGAAAACAGGAACAGCGAAACTTCAGTTCCAGCAGCGTGAGAGACACATTAATGTTAATTCATATTAACATTACGTGGGCGGCAAGATAATGCTGCATCAACATACTTTCTTTTCTTTTTTTGCAATTTGATTCCATTTGAAAGTTGGTACATGTCTCCTTAAAGCTTGTTTTGCTAGTTCGTACGCTTGACGATTGTTTTGCCGAGCAATATAAGTAAAGCACAAGTCTCGAATAAGGTCTTTAGGTTTTTGATACCCTCCAGCATGCTATGTAGTTCCTAGATACTTCCCCAATCGTATTTTCATCCACTGCATCTAATCTAATCATTACTTAAATAGTTACAGAAACATAATATCTTATTGTGGTTGTGGCATATCATTCGACCCGTAAAACAACATATAGGAGATGTTTAGCCTCATCAACATCGAGACAACGGTTTAATTTTTTTTGAGGATGTTATATCAGCCAAAGTTATAAAATCATAATAATTTCAAACAAAGTACTTGATCAAACACCAAAACTGAAGAAAACTGTTAAACAAAGACTAAGGAACAAACCACCAAGTTTTACGTGAAGCACCTAAAGAAGCAGTAGAACTAGTGATTCTATTTGTAGCAAGATCGAACACACCGCAGACGTCGCCATGGACGAAACAAATTGAGTCACACTTGATTCCACAACCAGCATGTTGAACCGGTGCTCTTATTGTAACCCCATGACCAAAGATCAACATCTCACCATCATCTCCAATAGATTCTACTCTTTCCCATTTTTTACTCTCAACATTCATCTTAAAGACGTAAAACACATGTTGTTCGTATTGTGTTAGTATGCTCAAGATGACTAAAACCTCTCCCGAGTTTCGAATAGCTATCTTCAAATTATTCTAAACGGAAAAGGATCATAACTAAATGGATGATTCTGGTATGGATTTTCTTCTTTTTCTTCTTTAGGTAAATCTCCGGAGAAATCAAGACTTTTGATCTCACTCTTAGATGTGAATAGATAAAGCTTGTTGTTTCTATAAGCCAAATCCGAAACCTCAAAATATCTACCTAGGAAGTCACAATTACACCAGGAATCATCTCCTTTCTTGTGCGTGAACAAGTAATATGCTGATTGAAAACCCAAGCAACAAAATAATCCTCGGTTTCCTCATTTACCGACAAAACAGAAAGAGCTGATGGCTTGAAGTGCAAAATATTAGAAATGGGCACAAGAAATTTAGATGACTCAAGGAAGCGTAAATTGGGATGACGGCACTGGAATATTGATTTCCTACCATGAACTGGGGACACCATTGAAGGAGGATTAATTCTTTTTTCGAGTTAACACATTCAAAAGATAGAGATCGAGACGAGAATCCATATCATGGCGATGATTTAACATTAGGAGCCAATTTCTGGAAGTGTTCAGACAATAGTTTTTACCAGAGATACCGAGTCCTAGGAATTTTTTGGAGTTGTAACTCTTGACTTCTTTGGGATCGTACAACATTAAAGAACCATCCCATCTGATGAATATGATCTGCCATGGATACCGAGGCGGCTTCACGCATATTTCCCAAACGGTACACCAATCTGAGCATACCGTTCTTGCTTGATAGAAATAAAAAACGTTCAAGCTCGAGCTCTCGAGGATCTTTTGCAAAAGATCGGGACAAAGTTTAAACCAATCTTGATTTATAGACACTTGTTGATGAAGTTGTCTCTTCTTCTCTCTTGTCAAAACTTTCGACATAGCTAGGGGTTTTGGTTTTGAACTTCTATTAGTGGATAGAGTTTTACGCTCCAACAGTGGAAACGTAATAGAAGAATAATACTTAAGAGGGTATTATTGGTTTGTGTATTTGAAGGGATTTGAAAAAAAAATTAAAATTTGTTTAGGATTTAGAAATTCTAGAAAATATTATGATTTCGAGGAGTATTTGTACATCCATTTTGAAATACCAAGTCTTTGTATTTTTAACTTTGAAATCCATTCAAATCCATTATAAAACCAAATCCGTAGAGAATTCTTTAGTATTGAATAACATTTGATTTGGATTTGAATTTTAAAATCATAGAACGAATAACACGTGATTTGGATTTTGAAATCACTAATCCAATAACACTACATTTGGTTTGGATTTTCAAATCCCTTCAAATACACAAACCAATAACACCCTTAAAATCCATATGTTATATATTAAAAAGAAGAAGAATTTGAAATCGAATATAATCCCAAATCTAAATCGAAATAGATAAAATCGGGTGTAACACTAAAATTTTCTAAAAGAATTAAAACCGTTAGGGTTGGGTATTAAAACTGGAACCAAAGAAGGAATATATTGTATCTCAAATTCAAGATCCATGGAAATCGGTTCAGTTCCGGTTACTATCCGAAAATCCAATAAGTACCCAAATATAACCGAACTTTTTAGGATTTATTGTATATTTTATTTTTTCTTTATATTTTTCTCGGTTACTTCAAATAGTTCCTATATTTTCAGATAATTGGACCAAATAACGAAATTATGTGCTTTATTTCAATTTTTATAAATATTTTTCATATTATTATTCGGTTATTTTTTAATATTTTCGGGTAGTTTGGATATAAAGTAATAGAACCGAACCAAATCTGAATTTTTTTTAAAATACTAACCGATTTTTTTTCAAAGAGAAACCAAATCCGAACCGAACCGAACGAAACCGAAAATCAGAAACTCTTTATGAACCGGCAAGTTGAACATCTTAGACCAACACATCCCGGTTCATGTAACTTCGATCCATCCCGGTTCATGTAACTTCGATTGGATCGATTTGGCTTACCTCCTCTTACAAACCTGTGTAAAATCCAACTTTTTGAAACCAAAATTGATTCGCCGCTTTCTAGCGATTAGTGTTTAATCGTTCATTTGCAAATTGATCCTCATGCCCGACGATAAAGAGTTGCAGGAACCCAAGGAAGAAGAAGACTCGTACGTTTGGGACAACGATACACAGCTCTACATCCATCACAGGTTACATAACCTAATTTGCTTTAGTTTTTATAAAGAAACAGAACTTGGTACAATTGTTTTGGTTTTGATGTCTTAATGCTAAAGCTTGGATTTTTTTGTATTTTTTTTTAATGTTGTTGGTAAATTAATTGTATTAACTCTGTCTTTTTTTTTTTGGATTTGTGAATTTTGCAGTAGTGGGTTTTATCATGACCCAAATGCTGGTTGGTATTATTGTAGTAAAGATGGTCATTACTACAAGTATGAGAATGGTGAATATGTTTTGTTGGAATATGATGAGTCTAGTGTAAACCCTTGGGGAGAAAATGGTACTTGTGCTCAACCTGGAGATGAGTCAAGCAGGAAAGATGAGTCTTTTGCTCAGACTGAGAATGGAGATGGAGTTTCATTAAGTAATCCTGGAGAAGCTTCTTTAGGTAAGTTTATGTGTAGAGTTCGGGTGAATTGTTGTGTAGGATCTATAATAGATGACTGATGTACACGTTGTTTTTGCTCAAAAGGGTGCTCAAATGATCAAGAACCTGAACATCCTCAGCGTCCTTCGTCATGGTAGGTTATACCTTTCGTTGTCATGGAAATTGATATGTGTTTCTTGTATTATCTGGTTTTGTGAAACTATTTACTTTGGATCAGGGTAGAAGATGCACTTAACGAACTTTATCAGGCGGATTTAGAACACTCCAATTATTCCAACCACGAGACACCTTTTGTGGTTGATAATCGGGACTATCAGATGTTGTCAGCTAATGGTCTTTGTCCTGGGAAAATGCTTATATAGCCTTTTTATATAGCAAACTTTGGAATTTAAGGAGAGAAGCTACAAATTATGTGTGTTCTTCAGGGGACGATGATGAGGCTGAGGAGCTTGAAGAGGGAGAATGGATTCCAGAAGAAGATTTTGATCCACAGGATCACAACTTTGATGAAGGTGTTCACTTTGGTGCGTTCATGTTATTCACTTTCACTCTTCACCATATCGGTTTTCTTGTTTATTGTTATTGATAAGCGAAGATACATAATCCTGTTTGTCCTCTTGACGTCTAATACTGTTCTATTGTAAGCTGGTATTGGCAGGGGAAATGATTAATTAGATTGTAGTCTTCTCTAAGGGGATCTTGTTACTTCAGTGATGTATTTTCTTCAGCTCATATTCATAGACATGGTTATTTCCAGCTGCTTTTTCAAGGGAGGAGGAATTATGGCGAGCACAATTTGATCAAGTCATTGAATCCCCTGAGAATCCTCTGCCTGAGATCCCGGCTGTTGATTTGTGGGAATGGAAGCTTATATGTGAATCTAGAAAAGCGGATAATGAACCGGTGGCTAGATTAGTAGGGAGGCTGGTCAGACGGTCTGCCAATCTTCATCCATCTGTGGTTTCTAGTGGCAAACTTTTCAAAACTGCACCAATTTGTGAAGCACGGCATCACCTTGTACGAGTTAGGACAGGTTTGACATTTCCTCTTAGCCGAGCCTTGTTCCTTATAACAAATTCATCGTCTTTTCTCGAATGAACTTTTTGTTAGATCCCTTGTGTTAGTTACTCTTTACACACCAGAGATGGTAACCCTATGCGCTTTGTTATGGACTTTAATTGTCAAATCACCTGTTCCAGGTCAAGTCTATAAACTGCGAAATCCTAGCGCAAAATACCTTGCATCCTTGTCAGGATATGACTATTCCAATCCAACAAAAGATTGGGGGTTCCCTGATATTTCAACTACATGGCAAAACCCTGATACAAAACGCAAAGCTAAGAAGGCGAAACGAAAAAGGGCCCGCAAACTGGAGGTGAAGCCACAAGATGAAGTCAACATGATGAATGAAGTCAACGTGATTGAGGAGGTACTCCAAATCACCTTCCCGGCTGGATTATCTTTCTCATGTTTTAGAATGTTTGTGAAGGATAAAAACAGCCTGCTTCTTGAACTTCTGCCAAATATTTAACAGTCATTTTTCCAAATCTCTGTGTATGAAACTTTCACCAAAAAACTTAAAACTGTTATAAGTATTTAGATGGCATGGTTGAGCGTTATTAGAAGCTTAGTAAGGAACGACTATTTTAATTCATGCTCGTGTTGTTTATCAGCAGAGAAGTTCTTCATACAGAGATAGAGCCGCCGAGAGAAGAAATTTGCATGGTGGATACGGTGTTGGGCCAGGTCAAAAGGGAACAATGGTGGGTCTTGACACAGACGGGCATGATATTGCTGCTGAGGAGGATGCTACCGCGGAAGCATTGGAGTTGTCATTTGGATCTGGAAGTTACGCAAGGAAAATTATGGGAAACATGGGTTGGAAGGAGGTAACTTATGAATCTACCTTTTTATTCATGTGGTGTTGGCCTATCGCCATAATTGTAATGGTTGGGTAAATGCAAATGCAGGGTGAGACTCTCGGAAAGAATACGAAAGGTCTGGTTGAACCGATACAAGCAGTTGGAAACACTGGGAATGCAGGGCTAGGTTATCCTCAAATGAGACGAAAATAATTTGAGGTACCAGATTTTCTCTTTAAGTGTTTGTATACTCGAGAATGTGTAGTTTTTGTTATAATATAGTACTTGGATTGCCTTGTAACAAGAACTTCTTCGAAAATGAGGTTGTATTAACTAGATAAGTCTCAAATAGACTCCTAAAGTTTAGAAGTAAATGACTTTCTTGATTTGAATCAATAGTTAGAGAAAACAAATGGAGCAATAGACAAGTTGGTTTGGAGTTCTCTTTTGGATCAATCAAAGTATATTAAAACAGTTATGGTTTTCTTACTGATATCGAATCTGATTTATGTTACTTATTTTTCTCTGTTATTCTGTAGTCTTAGAGATCAGCGACGAAGATGATTCTACTGGAGGGATGCATACGATGGTAAATTCGGCAAGAAGCATACTGAATCATGAACTGATGACCCCAACAAGTAAATTCTCCACTTTCATACTATGTTGCATCAGTACCAAACATGTTTTGATGACCATCTTATAAGTTTGGTTTTTCCCCCATAGTCTGTATAATTAGCTTTCAACAAAGAAACCAAAAATGTTCATTTTTTCCTTGGATAGAAACCTTTATTCATATAAAAACGTATAGACATACCCTGTGAGATCCTGTATGTGTGATTTTGAATAATATTATTTCAACAAAGAAGTGCTTCTAGTTCCTTTGTTCCATGTGACAATAAAAACTGGCTCAAGCTTGAAAAATCATCTATCATCAATTTTTTATTGGTCCACAAAGACTGAGTTTTAAACTTTATAAAAATGCCATTAGACTTGCATTGACGTAAAGACTTTGGGATATTATCAATTTGGGCCACTTGGTCTTATCTTATCATTTATATATTATGGTTCGATGATGAGTCAGATTTATTAAATTTGTCACAAGAGGATATATTCATCACATATCTTATTACCAAATACAAATATATATAGCCGACAAATTATTATTTTATTTTTTAGAAATGAACAAAGATGACAACTTTCCTAAAACTGAAAACGAGTTATTAAATAAAAACTTTAATAATAGGTAACAATCATATTTAAAAACGCGTATTATTAATACTTTATGTAATAATGTCAAAGTTATCGTCAACTCCTAACGTAACGCGCTCATAAGAAAAGAAGCTTCTGCGTTCATTCAAAGCTCTGATTTTTACTTTATATAATATAAACACGGACCTCTCTCGCTTGATTCATTTTTTTTCTATAATCACATCTCTTCTTCTTCTTCTTCTTACATACAAACCCTAATCGTTTTCTTAAAGCAAATCGAATCTCTCTTCCTTTAAAGATGATGTCGGGTATTCAAGGCCAGATTCTCGAAGTCACTGGTTCGTATCCCTTAATTTTAATATTCTTCGATTCTACAATTGAATATTCCTCTGATTCGATTTCATAAAAAAAAAGGTTGAATTTTGTTTAATGGGTTTTTTTGGGTTTGAATTTTTTCAGTTGTTGGGTGTCAGAAATTGAAAGATACAGAATGGTTTTCGAGGCAAGATCCGTATGTTGTTCTTGAATATAGTGGAACCAGACACCGTACCAGAACCTGCACAGGTTGGTTATTAGTTTCAGATCCATAAAAAGTTGCTTTTTTTGGAGAGAATGGTATTAGTGATTGATGGGTTTGTTTGGTAATGTTCAGATGGTGGGAAGAATGCTGTGTTTCAAGAGAAGTTTATGTTTACTTTGCTTGAAGGGCTTAGGGATGTTAAAGTACAGGTTTGGAATAGTAACACACTGAGTACGGATGACTTCATTGGGAATGCAACGTATGTGATTTTAAATGTTTGTGTGTGCTTTTGTAATGATTTGGATTTGATTTTGGATTTGGAATATTGAGTTTTTTTTGCTGTTTGTTGTGATTAGGATTCAATTGCAGAAGGTTCTTGCTCAGGGATATGATGACTGTACCTGGACTTTACAGTCTAAAACTGGGAGGTAAGAGCTTTGGCTTTGTTAGTTTTTGCGTTGAGTATTATGTTAAGTGATAGATAGTTGCACGGTGGACATTGGTTTAGTTGATTGTGGATTTGTGGTGGTTACTTTGCTCATTATCATTGGAACTTTTGATTTGGTTTTGGTTGCAACATGTAGTGTGAAACTTAGTTCTTGGCATTTGTTTATACTGTTTGACATTGTTTTGTTCACTGGCTAGAGTGGGTTATGTAGAGTTTCATGTCATCTTTGGTGTTAATAGAAATGCAAACTGTTTGGTTTTCGAGATTTGCACTTGACATTGTTAATCTGTGAACTACTCGTTCTTTTTCATTCCCAATATTATTTGGAAGAGCTCATATGATGAGATCTTCCAGTTTTCTGTTTCTAAATTGAGCACACTTACCATCTTTGTGGAAAGATATGCACAAGCAAAGAGTTTTCTAATTCTTACTTATGTGTTCTCATTGAAGTTTTCTGAACACTTTTCTTTTCTTATATTCTCAAAAAGTCGTTCTACAGTATGCAAAGATTCTGGTAGCTTGTATAAGTAATTGCTCATTGTAAAAGGATTTGTCCTTTGATTATAAGTCTTCTGAAAACGCATTACATTTGTCTTGCAGATTTGCTGGAGAAGTAAGACTCATACTGCATTACGCAGGAGCTAAGGTAAGCCACAATTCAATTAACAACATTGAGTTCGTTTATATACATATAAGACTAATCATACAATCCCTTTCTTGTTTGCAGAAACATAATAACTACGGCTCTGCACCATCAGCGCCGTATGCACCTCAAGTACCTCAATACGGAGCACCACCTTCTCCATCTCCATATTCACAAGCACCATACCCTGGACCTTCCCCATACCCACAAGCACCATACACCCAACCGCAATCAGCGTACCCGCCCGCTTCAGCTTATCCTCCTCCACCAGCTGGCTATCCTCAACAGCCATCTGCCTATCCTCCTCCCCCAACCTCTGCTTACCCTCCCGGTCCTTCAGCTTACCCTCCTCCCCCAGCATCAACTTACCCGCCTGGTCCTTCAGCTTACCCTCCTCAACCTTCCCCATATTACCCACAACAAGGTACATAAACATACATCTTTTCTGTTCTTTACTTTGATTGTTTGTGTTAAGACTTTAGATGCTATGATAAAATGTTCAGTTTCGAAATAAAACCCCAGAATTAGCGTTGTCAAAAAACAGAACTAGAGTGTGTTTCTTCCATCATTTTTACAGAAAATCACTAAAAATCTTCATTGGTGGTTGATATGTTATGTTGTTGTTTTTGTAGGTCCATATGCAGGACAATACCCACCTCCTCCATACTAAGTCCCCAGCAGACTAGAAGTGAGAAGTGGCTATGATGTATAGATAATAGTGATGGTTTATCTAGAATGTGGTGACGAATTCCTTTATTTTTTCCTTCTCTTGCTCATATCTTCTATGTGCTGTTCCTGAAACACACATTGAGAAGTTTGGATTTTTTTTCTTCATATTATTAGCCAGATTGTAGTTTTTCTTACAAAAATCTATTCGAATATTAATACCTTATTATATCCTCATTCTAGTTGTGTGCCTTTTATCATCTTCATTCAAAATTTCTTAAGAGGTAGTTTCTGTTGTCTCAACCTCTTAAGATTTGGAGCTATATGCGATCATCCAAGTATTAATTAGATAATGATGAAAAGTCTTTTGGTCAATGTGAATCTAGTCATATATATTAAAGTTTTTAACAAACAATGTTGACAATGGGCAAAAAAGTTGTGGAATTTAGTTTTAATTAGCCGACAGATTTTACTGCATTTTGGTTTCTCGATATCTACTCCAATGAGTACAAGTTGGTAAAGCGGGAAACAGAAAAAGAAATCACACAAAAACAAAAATAAAATAAAAAGACAAAAAAAACAAAAACAGAAAAAGAAACGACACATTTAATATTTATTTACAAATACAAAAAGTTAATATATATATTTTGTGTGTGAGTAAAAGACAAACGTGAAAACCATATATCTCTCTTTGCCTTCTTCTCTCATAAATCAATCTCTCTTCGTCTCACTCACACTCTCTTTCCCACTTTCTTCTTCTCTCTCTAGTCTCTCTTTTGTAGCTAGCTCTCCCCTGCTACTAGCTATAATCTTCAGCACGTTTCCACAGAGAATCAAGATGAGTCTCTCTCCGAGAGATTTCTTCTCTATCATCTTATCTTCTTCTGTGTAATGCTCTGAGCTTAAACTTTAAACCAAACAATAAAAAGAATAGATCTTTACTTCTTTCTTCTCATTCTTGAAGTTTTACACCACAATGGCTATTAGAAAAGAGGAAGAATGTAGAGAAGCATCGTTTCTTCTTGATGCTCTTTACTGTGAAGAAGAGAAATGGGAAGATGAAGAAGAAGAAGGACAAGAAGAAGTTGAAGAAAACACTTTCTTTACTTCTTCCTCTCCTTCTACTACTTCTCCAATCATGGTTCTAGAACAAGATTTGTTCTGGGAAGACCAAGATCTGGTTACTATGTTCTCTAAAGAACAGGAGCAAGAACTCAGTAGCTGTTGTCTCGATGAGGTTTATCTCTCCACGGATCGAAAAGAAGCTGTGGGTTGGATTCTGAGAGTCAATGCTCACTATGGTTTCTCAACTTTAGCAGCTGTTTTAGCTATAACTTATCTTGATAAGTTCATCTGTAGCTATAGCTTACAGAGAGACAAACCATGGATGCTTCAGCTTGTTTCTGTTGCTTGTCTCTCTTTAGCTGCTAAAGTTGAAGAAACCCATGTCCCTCTTCTCCTAGACTTCCAAGTAAACAACACTATACTTAAACATCACCATCTCCATTAAAGCTTTTAACTTTTTGTTAAATCCTCTCTGTTTCTTTGTTACAGGTTGAGGAAACAAAGTATCTGTTTGAATCTAAAACCATACAGAGAATGGAGCTACTGATTCTCTCCACACTCCATTGGAAGATGCATCTTATTACACCATTATCATTCCTAGACCACATCATACGAAGATTGGGTCTTAAACACAACACTCACTGGGACTTCCTCAACAAATGCCACCGTCTCCTCCTCTCTGTAATCTCCGGTTAGTAGTACACGACAAAAATCAAAAACAGAACAAAACCCAAATCTGAAATCTCCAATCTTTTTTTTACATTTTTGTGTTTGTCTTTTGTCACAGATTCAAGATTTGTCGGATACCTCCCATCAGTCATTGCTGCAGCGACAATGATGAAGATTATAGAGCAAGTTGATCCCTTTGATCCTCTCATGTACCAAACTAAACTTCTCGATGTTCTCAACTTAACCAAGGTTAGCTTCTAAAATCTCTCTTAAAACACTAAATTTTCATTCAGGCATTTTAACGAACAGTTCTTGTGCATTAAACAGGAGAAAGTCAAGAATTGCTACGATCTCATAATGGATCAAATGGGTTTACAGATCGAAACCGGAAAACGTAAAACTCACGAAGAAACATCATCATCGTTGAACAGTCCAAGCTGTGTAATTGATTCAAACCCATTCTACAGTGACGAAAGCTCAAACGAATCATGGTCACCACCATTGAAGAAGATGAGAGGAGATGATCAGGAGAATGAGAAACCGATTTTGAATCTTCCATGGGCAATTATAACAACTCCATGATCAAAAAGCTTATGGCTTAATCACGTTTATATAAAAATTATTACGTCTTTAAACTTTGGAGAACAAATCTTTGTATTAGTATTAAGTTTTTTTCCCGTTGCGTTATACGAAATGTCGTAAATGCCCTTACTCGCCATGGCTTGATGAAGGTTGTGTGTGAAGGGTATTCATGACATTTGACTGCATGGGAATGTGATGAAGAGAGAAATAGAGAAATAAATATTAGTTTCTTTGCGTAAATTTTGAGACTTTTTTGCAATCTTTGAGCCTTAATCTCCGGTGTTACAGATATTTAAATTATGACTAGTCAATTTTGAAATCTGGATTGCAGAAAATACAGATCTTACTAGCTTGTCTGTAGTGTAAGGACAAAAAAATATAAAATTTAATGGAGTTAAAACACTAATTTAAAAGTGTTTTGGACCCAAAAAATAAAGCTTCAATATTAGCCTTTTTTTACGTACGAAATAACTAATTATAATACATATTTTTGAAGTGCATGAATGATGTATACGTTTATAATACAAACTAAATAGAGAAGATGTCAAAATATGTTTAGTATCGAATGAGATTGTTGTGTTTAGGATTGAAAATGATAGAGCCAATTGATGTTTTTTTTTGGGGTCAGTTTTTAAGTATAATCGCTATCAACATGAAATAATAGCTACGTCTTATAAATATGTGAAGAAAAACAAAACAAAAAAATTGAAAACGTAACACTATTATTATTGCTTTGAGATTTTGTTTCAAAAGTCTTATCAAAACCTGCTCTACTTTCCTACCGCACGTTAGAACAAACATGATTATAAATGTCAACACATGAACAAAAAAAAACAAATAATTATAAATGCTGTATTGCTAACCTTGTTTATATGAACTGAACTAAGGTGCTAATTATGTATATGTACGTAATTTATGGAAACAACATTTTAATTATGTAAACATAATTAAGAGAAGCTGACTTTTCATTAGTGCCCATCAGAATTACTTTTCCAGTGGTTTAATGTCTTTTCACATGTATTAAAAAAAATTATTAGAACTTCTATAAATGATTTTTATTTTCGTTTTCTTTATTAATCATCAAGTAAAATTAAATGATTTATATAAAAATTTATATTGAAGCATTAAACAATACTTATATTGAAAATGGTATAATGACAGTTAATTCTAAATTAAAAAGAGCAAAAAATTTAAACGATTTACTGTACATATCCAGATTACGTAGCTCATAAATCATTCTATGTAGAATGTAATTGTATATAGAGATGAATATTCAAATATGGTTAATTCAACTAAAAAATATCCAAAATAAAATGTTAAAGTTACATGATAGAATGATGTTTGGAACAATTCTTAATCTCATAAAAGCATGTAATCTAGAATCTCTTGATATAAAAAGAAAATGGTATAATTAGGAATTGGTCAGAACCAAGATATTTCATTTAACTAACTGAACTAGCCAGACTTGCACCAATTTTGGGTATTTTAATCTAGTCTTTAGAAAACGTTTAAATAACTACAATGGGGTCAGTTAATACAGAGATAAATTTTATGAAATGAACCCATAATTATCAGGTCAGAAAAAGATATATATATATAGAGAGAGAGGAGAGACTTATAGATCGTTGACCAATAAATAACATTTCGAGACGTGAAGAAGGAAGTGTTGTAGTACACGCGCCAATATTTGCGAGTGGTATTGGATTATAAAAATCTGGTTGCAGCAGTAACCTGCTTCCACTCTTATCATCTGGGATGTTGCCACGTGTCGAAAACATTCATCTTCACTATTCGACTCATATATCGAATAATCGAAGTCATTCCCATCAAAACTATTTGTGAACGAAACACGATTGAGTGCTTTGGTTTGTCATAATAATAAAAAATAATCAAGGGTTGCTAATTTAACAGAAGTATAATTATTGAGTGCTTCATTTCGAGCAGGTTTAACGTATTATAATGGTCTTTCTTTTGTTTTTTTTTCCAACATTCCGATTTGTGTTAATATGTACGGAATTTAAAAGAATTGATTTGATTATATACGTAATTAAATTTCTTCTATTTTTTTAAAAGTATTGCGGATTAATAAAATATATTAAAAGTTCTATTTTGCTTTTAAATAATAAATTATCTATTCATATTTTTCTTTGTTTTAAGATTAAATTAGGGATTTAGTATTAAAAATTATATTGGAAAATAAAAACAAAATTTTTTATAAAACAAAAAAATAAGTTTAAAACGTCACTCTTTAACAAACAGAGATAATATTATTTCTTCGTATTTATCCGAAAAGACTTCTAAAATTAAGCGTGTTTAAACAAAAAAAACACTTAAAAATATATTATCTACTGATAATTAAAAAAAAAAAAATGATTCGCCGATATCATATAAATGAGAACAAAAGATATAAAAAAATTATGTGGTAATAGTAGAATTAATAAACAAATTTTAATATTAACGCACCAATCATCTAGACTAAAAGAAAATATAAAAACCCATCGATAATTGGGACGTTATAATTTTCTTCCAGTTAGATTAATGCTTTTGGTTTATGAAAGAGTAAGTTTATTTACGTCAGCCACGTTGTTAGTTAAAAAAAGGCAGTTTTGTTGATTTTATGTAACTAATTAGTCATTTACTATTAACAAATCCATTCTGTATCACGTTTTGTGTCACAAAAATTAGATTGTTTGTTATACTTGTAACTAAATGCCGTCGAGTTTTATGTGGTGAAAATCTTCTCTTCTTCCTTTTCACTTTATCTTTTCTAATCTTGTTTTCTCTTTAAACTTTTTTTTTTCTTTTTGTTTTTCGGCTAGAGAAAAATAAAATCTCTACTTTTTTCACGTGTGACACGAATTTTCTCCTTTGGTGATATTTCTTTATTTTATTCGTTTATTTTTCTCCAATTCATTTATAATAATAAAAACAAACCGAATTGCTTTAGCTGATGTCGTTTCTTAACGCTCAGCCACACGTCATGAAACACATATCAACTCCTATCTCTTAAGTTTATGTCATCCATAATACGTATTAACGTATACGTTTAGTATCGTTCAAATACGTTCAGACGTTCTCTAATTTCAAGTATAGTACACTCATGAAACGTGCAACAAAATTACTAAGACATATATTAAGTTGTAACATGTCAACAAAAACATAACGTTTTAACCAAAAAAGAGAGACATGACTCCTTATTTAACAATGTACATATCTTGTTTTTATTCTTGAGCAAGTATAGTATACGAAGAAACAACCTAATATAATTTGCCGAAATACAGTGTGATATATCAAAACTATATACTAAAATGACTAAAACTTGAGTGGTTAGCTAAATATCATTAGCTACACTGAGATGATCTATTCGAGTACTTCAACAACAACAAAAAATGATCTATCAAAATGTACATAACCGAAATGACATAGATATAAAATCGACATAATGGTAAAAGCTTGTGATATAAATTCGAAAATCTGGAGTAGGGCATGTAGCTATAGAATTAATGAAAGGGTAAAAGAAAAAACCGGGAGGTTTTGAAAATGGGAGACCAATAAATCTTTTGTGGGTATTCTTTTCATATATAAATTTTAAATAAATGAATTTGTTTGTGGAGAATGTGTGTTTCTGTCTTTTTTGTCTCTTCTATTGGTCTTCTCTTTAAGGTATGTTATCAATATCATGGTACCTTACGCATCTCGTGAACCATATAATGACTTGCCTTAAATTATATTTTTTGCGTATGAAACAAATATAATTCAAATAGAAGAAAAAAGAGAATTTTTTTTATGCTTTACAAATATATATATCGAGATATCTGCTCGATGGAATAATTCATTCCATCCCATCAAACAGATGTGAAACTGTTCATAGTCAGCTTTGAATTTTGTTAAATATTTATATATAAAAAGGTGTTGCAATCGATGCTTTTACTAAAATAAAAATCACAATATTGTATTGGCAAACAAAAAATGAAAAATGGTGTCATAAGAAAATGGGGGAAAGGAAAACAGCTTGCACCCAACATGGAGAAAGGGCAAAGAGGTCAATGTGTCCCCACAGACAATAATAATAAGAATAATATTATCATTCTCTATGGCTTTGTGAACCTTTAATATCTTAAATATTTCTTCTTTTGACCTAGTCTCTTCCTTTTTACTTCCAATTCTTCTTTTTCTTTTTATTGTAATTCTAAGGGAAAAGAGAATATATATATGATTGTATGGTCAAAATGTTATATGGGAGAAGAAGATTCCAATGTATCGAAATTGTTATAGAATTGCATGCTAATCAAAAACTTGTAGAAAAGCTTGTAATAGTCAGTACTGATCATTGATTTTGCACTAGTTCTCATTTTCGATTCAGTTAACCAAAGTGCATAGTTTTAACGCATGTTGGACTACTGTCTACTACTTGCATAATGCATGTAGCTTTAAGAGCACAATTTGCTTAGTGGCTAGGCTAGCTCCATACTTGGTAAGTGGATCGGGGATTCTGACTTTTTAATTGATAGATGAAGAATTTTAATTATCCACTGAGCATTGATTGTATGTTGGCGTTTAGATTTACGTGTGTGTTTGCATGTTATAATAAACACAACGAAGATTTCCAAGTACTATTTTTTAGACAAATTAATGTGGCGTATTTTCTCCTTTTGCTTCTTTTTGGGTGTCATCTATAAATTTATTAATCAAATTTGGGAAATATTACAAAAACCAAGTGGAAAATAAGAAATTTCCAATGACACAAGACTAAAAAAGAAAATTAACAAGCATAATTACTTTTTGTTTATATATAGAGAATCTTGCTAGTTTGATAATATTTATAAACCATTCATTTCACAATTCAATTGTTTTTAAAACGTTTAAATAGGTATTTTTCTAATTCAGTGTCATGATTCCGGAGTTTGAATTGTGAGAATTTTTTAAATTCAATGTATTTTGAATCAGACTAAACCATAATGAATTCAGCTGATATATATATATACCGCAAATTAGTCTGGCTGATATTTGTGTCGACTATATATTATTTTGAAACTTAGAGAAACTTCAAAATTTTGTTGCGCAAAAAAAAACGATAAACTTCAAAATTTCATTTTTCTAGATTCATATTAGAAGCTAAAAAACCGTGTACTTTGAGTACTTTGCCACATGCAATTGTATATGGACTACAGAAGTGGAAGCCATTCAAACTGCTTTTATGTTTACACTTACAAAAAACATACTATACTATACTATACTATACATAGTCTTGAGATTTGTTAGAAGAAGTCATTAAAACTTACTTGAATTATTCATAGTCTTGAGATTTGTTAGAAGAAGTCATTAAAACTTACTTGAATTATTCTTTTAGTTGACGATTTGATCGAAGCAAACTAAAAAAGACGATATATCATAAACTAATTTTACTTTTACAATAATGAGTGCACAGGCCATTTTTACTAGTCAATCTTTGTTGACAAAATCACATGCATTGAAAAATTAGGACATGATTAGCTTCGAAACAAAGGAAGTGGGGGGTGAAAAAGAAGTAAAAAACAAATAAAGTGACAAGAAGATGTATTCTCATATATGATTCTGTCTCACAGCTGCAAAGTCCATGGTGGTTCATAAAACAGAATAATCATTGGTTCAATATTTCAAGAAAAGAAAAAAAAATCAGATTGGGAAACATAAAGAATAAATAAACCAGATATATTGTATTTTAATCTCATATCATGTTCATAATATGCTTTTTGAAGTGCCTCACAGTTAAAGTTGAGGTTTATAAAAGAAAATATTGACTAATTTCTTCTTATATCCACAGATATATAATCTGTCAGTATCGAATTTCTATTAAAGTAAAACTTGTGTTTTAGACTTTAGGTAATTAACATTATATTTCAACTAGAGTTGATAAACCACTTATCATACTTTAAAAATTAAGATAGTCAACAATTATCTCTATACAAATATATATATTAGAATAATTTTTTTCAAAATATATTTACCACCTAAAATTATATTGACAAACCATTGCCAGTTTTCACTTTTATATTAATGAGTTTAGTCATACAAATTAGTTTTTATGAAGGAATACATATATGTTATACCTATTAATTTTGTTCTTCATAATAAAATAAATTTATAGATTATAAAAGCTATGCAATAAGTATATTTCATAAATATTATCAACTACAAGTTCAGAATATTTATAGTGGTTGAATTGCAATTAAATATCGTAAAATGTTTTTCTAGTAACCGTAAAAAAATGGATATATAACTCACAATCTTTCGCAGTGTTCATAGCAAGTCGTTCAAAACATGGTTCTAAGATAATAATAAAAAAATCTGAAAACCAAATTTGTTGTGGAGCAAAGTTTTTACGAAGTAAGATAACTTAAGAAGGTAAACAAATTATATAAAGCGTTAAATGAAATGTATTCCAAATTAAAAAAATCAGAACTTTTAAGTTCTAACCCCTTGATTTTATTGTGTCACTACATCTGCAATCTGAACAATCCATAACACATAAATTTATTTAAGTTATCGTTAATGGGTCACTTGTTCATACTGCAGATGTAGTGACACGATAAACACAATGGATTAGAAGTTTTGATTGTTTAAATTTGCTAAGTTCCTAAACAATGAGAAAATGTTTGAACTTCTAACATGATCAAATTATCTGGTAAAATAAAGAAATATTTTCAAACATTTTTGCTGAGTTTCCTAACCGAGCAAGACTAATCAATTGTGATCAACAATAACATTCTACATAAATTTTCTTATAAAAAATTGATAAACCAAGAGTGTCGACGATAAAATAAAAAATTTAGAATAAATGAAACTAAACATGCAACACGGGACATGAATGTACAGTCTCTTCTAATGATTAGCAGTAATTGATCAATTATGGTAATAATGATAGCAAAAATAAAAAATGTAAAATATAAGGGTATAAATGAAGTAGGACCAAATGAAATATAGAAATGAAAATGAACAAAGAAAAAAGGGTATAGTGTGAGCTGCTATTGCAGAACCTGTCTCTATGGCCCTCTCCTTCAGACAAATCAGGCTGCAGGTCCCAAAACCTTGTTCTATTTCGTGATTCACATTATTGTATGCTTTTATCTCCACATTTGTTACATATATACGTGCATATTATACGTCTATTTATTACATGATTATAGTCCATACAAGTTGCCTAACGTATCCGTACGTATACATGCATATAAGTTTGAGCCTTTTTAGATTTTATGAATGTAACATTTAAACCAATAATTCAATAATAACCTTTTGGATAGCAATAGTGTGTGGATTTTTGACTAACTGAATAAAATTTGTGATATAGAAACTATAAATTATTCACGGTGTTCCTTCTTATAATCATTTATAATATAAATAAAAACAATTCAATCATGAGCCAATGATTTTTCAAATTTTAAATCATTATATATCATATATAAAGAAAATAAATATAGTTAAATATAAAAATATGATTAATAACAAATATCACTGGTGTGTCTTGCTTTGAGCTAGGTCTTTTCTGTTTGGGACTGCTGGTGCTTTGTGTCACTTCTGTCAAATTTGGTCGAGATCTATTCAATTTTGGGTTTCTTTAAAAGCATCTCCTTGTTTGAAAATCTCTTACTGGAGTTCAAGCCATGTTCTGGGAGTAGCTTTAGTTCACAACCGGATGTATGTTTATTATCGTTTTAGTATTGTTCGGTAACCTTTTAGCATAACATACATATAGTTTTTAGGGGTTTAGTTTACATTGTCTGTTATTCCTTCTGATTGTCTTTGATAGGGATTGACCCCGAATCATATGTTTTGTAATTCATGTAAGTGTTATCTCTGGCAAACGTTGTTATTTGACCGGCTTATGGCTATGAGAATATAATGTGTCCGTCGGCTCAATGTTTCCAATGTATCCAGTTAAGTTTCAATAAAATGTTAGATGAAAATAAAACCAAATATAAAGATATGAGAATAATTGTAAGATATGAAAACCAAATGTCCATATTTTTATATATAGTTAAGCATATATGAATGGGTATTAAATATACTTTCTGCTTTATCAAAAGAGTAAATATTCAATGAATATTTTTTTTGATAAAAAATGTTCAGTGAAATATTTGCTAATATAAACAAACCCAACCCAGTATTGTAACTGGTATCCAATGAAGTATTGGTGTATCCATACAATTTATTAGTAGTGGTCACGGTCTCATATGTGAAGCCAAATCTCTAGTCTCACGTTACACAAAAAAACATCAAGAAACATACAAAATTTCCCCCAAAATGTTTTATCCTTCTTTTTGCATGATTTCATCGATTGGAGCTACACACAAACATTTTCTGTTTAAAATCAGAATATTTTCAATGTAGCTACTCGTAATCACTATGATAATGTATATTAATTTACATCACTAGGTGCTAGTCACTAGTCATTATATTGTCAACTGGTTTTTATTTTTAATCACTGAATTGACGTTAAATCAGATTTTAGTGTGAATATCATAAGAAACTCCTATACCAGGAGATATAACATTTAGTACAAATCACAAAATAAAGAATATATTGTCTCTATAACCACTGGAGTTATTGACCTGCAAAAATCAAAACTAATATGAACATATGTGAAATACATTAATGTTTAGACACTTACGAAATGGAAGATGATATGATTAGAAAATCCGTTTACACATAACGAGACTAAAGGTATATAACTTGTGTCATTTGTCATCATATTAGTTTTTTTGCTATAAAAAAGAATGTTAGATTCGTTAGCTAACCTCTGTCTATAACATTCCAAAATTGGGCTCTGTGTATCAAAATAATTTCAATCATCTACTGCTTCCGTTTACTGTATGCGATTAAAAAACTGTATGATTTAGAATATATTTTGGTCTTCTAAATTTTTCTTTTTGTTCACAAGTCTTCTACTGTTCTACATCCACTCTTAAAAGAATAATATGTTAAAGAAAATGAGATCTCCGTATTGCTATCTAGATTTTTGCTAAGGGACATATTTTGTTTTCTTTTATTTATTTCTCACATTTCCACTTTCCTCTCTTAATTCTGTTTTAAAGAACCTCAGTAAATTGGTAAAAATCTAAGATAAAACCTAAATATCGCAGTTTTAAGTGTCTCTTGAGATCATAGCCGATTTAAATACAAAAATTTGAAACCTAGACCTCAACTCCCAATTTTATTAGGTTAATTTACACAGTATAGAGGCCCCCAAATTGTATTTTTTTTTTATTTTTAAACTATAGTTCTTACTAAATTGTTTATAGCCCCCTACTTCTCAAGACCGGTGAGGACTGGTCCCAGTTCTGAGAAAAATATACGGGACTAGACCCATAACATTTTGATAAGATAATATTTTTGTTTATTCTTACAAAAAATGGAAAATAGCTAGAAGATAAATTATTTATTGATTTTAGAGAAAGAGAAAAGAAGCTATGTATGTTTTTCTTTTCGAAGTACAGATAATATATCTATGTTATATTGGGGTTTTTATTTTCATGTTGTCGTATTGTAGTAAAGGTAATGATCATAATGTGGTACTACAGTTAGAGAAGAAGGATGAAATTCACGAGATATGTATTTTCATGTTGTCCAAATTCGTGGGCAAACGATTCACCATGACTCAGAATCTTTTTGTTTTCTATGTAGAAAAATTTAATTTTGTTAAATAATTATAAAAGAAGACAGAGAGATGTAGGTATAATGCATATTATGGGATTGGCGGTTGGATCGTACGTACATATTACTTGAACTAGTAAATGTCGGGATTTTGACAGAGGAAACGAATGAGCAAAACTATGCCAACATATTTAATAAAGTCAGAGCTTCGTTTCAATTTCTTACCTTCATGAGTTGTGAAACCATAGCAATCCATCTTTTTTTACCTAACTTCAAGATCATTGTCCTTGTGATATTTATTGAATTTTACCTATTATTTTGTTTTGTATATAGATAGAAACAAGAGCAAAGTATGATATATTAAGCATGACAAAAAAAAAAAAGAGATATAAAATTTTTATACCTGTTTAATACATTAAAATTTGTAGATACAATCGATGATAAATATTAATATTACATGTTATTGAGCCATATATATATTTAACGACTTTGTTGAACCATATTCTTCTATCCTAAAATATACAATGTCCTTAAACCGTAAAAGAAAATAAAAATGATATGAGTTATCTACGATTTTACAAATGAGTATATATATTTTTTATTTTTAAGTTATTTTTCCTAATAGGTGACATTAATATTAAAAAAAATTATATATGAATTTAGATCATTTTCAGTAGAGATTTATACTCCAAATTTTTATGATTAGTATGGTCGACTTCGACTATGTCTATATTAAGAAAAAAAAAATCGAGTGGCTAATATCTTCATTCAAACCAGTATACTTATTGCTTTTGGACACTCAAAATGTTAGATGGTTATATTCAATCCGACTGGTCCAACTATAATCAAACAACATATTTGCAGGGTTTATTCAAAGCTTGCACCAACGAAAATAGAAATAACATCGAGTCAAAACTTGCATGTACCTGTACAAACTTTACAAAGTAATTGAAACGATTGAGTATTGGAAGGGTCAGTAATTGATTCTACCAAGATGTGGGTAAGAAACTAATTGCAATGGGAAACTCAAGGTCAATTCAAAAAGTTGATAGAAAAACATTTATTATGAATATGAATGGAAAAATGGATAAAATAGAACATATTAAGCATATCAAACAGATAAAGTATGAGTCAAACAGACAGAGTGAGTCAAAATTTATGTTAATGGTAACACTGTTTGACTCACACTTACACAGTTTTTGTGGTCATTATATTCGTTCTTAACCTGCTATTTTTCTGATATTCCATTCACACCCACTACAACAAAATGGGTGAATTACATCACTTAATTTGTATCATAAAATTAGTGATATAATTTCAAATCATTTATTTATAAATGAAACAAAATAACATCAATTGTAATAAGTGATGTTTTTATTAATTAGTTAACATCATTTAAATAAAATTGATGTAATTTCAATTAATTTACATCACTTCGATAAAAATGATACTAAAATATGGATATACATCAATTCGGTAATTGATATATTTATTATTTTTTAGGATTATTTGTAAAAATGATACATAATATTGGTACTGATGTGATTATCTTATTATCTTCTCATTTGACATCCGTTTCATACAAGTGATGTTAATTTATCGTAATTTACATCAATTAAAAGAAATGACAGTAATTAAACTAATTTTTAAGTACTAAATTAGGGTTTATTCTTTATTTTGTTTTCTTCTGCGGCGCTCCTTTCTCCTTCATCAAGAGCACCAAATCAGATCTGGTCTGCACTCCTTGNTCTTCTGCGGCGCTCCTTTCTCCTTAATCAAGAGCACCAAATCAGATCTGGTCTGCACTCCTTGGAGAGAGCCCATG
>OVAP01001061.1:0-21314 GCA_900406295.1 Aurinia saxatilis
AAAATATCCATAATTATATACATCTCACGTCATTGATTTTTAATCACACTACGTTAGTGTGCAATCCTATTTTTTTTTCATTTATTTAATTGTTAGATATATTGATATGAATCTTGCTTAGGTTAATATTTTATTATTTGTGTTGGATAAGATAATTAGTTGTCTATAAATTTGGAGTTTAGTATCTTATTACAAACTAAAATGATTGTTTCAATCTCTCACCACCATAAAAATGAAAAATAGTTGTTAATCATTTTTTAATTTGTAGATATTCTTAAGATCAAATTTTTTGTTTTCCACATACTTAATTTTGTTTGTTTTGAATATATGTCGTCTGAGATTTCAAGAGACTAGTTGTCTCTCTAGTTCTTTTCCATTTATTTTGGTTATATTTCTACCCTAAGTTTGAAAATTTATTATTTTCCCACTTCATTTCATTTAACTGAGGAGTATTAACAGTAGTAATATCTTAATGATACATATTAGGTTGAATGATATTTTTTGTTTCTTATGCGCATACCAGAGTAGTTGTTGATCGAGCATCGTTGAGTTTGGTCAATCGTTAAAATATAACAATATATTAATATTAACCAATTATTTTATTATTTTATGAAATTTTAATAGTATGAGTGTTTAGTTTTATGTAATATAAGTGAAGTAATGAATATATTAGTTTGAAATAATTATTAATCCTTTATTGTTTCATGAAATTATAATAGGATTAACATATTGGTAAAAACGAATTACTTTATTATTTCATTAAATTTTAATGGTATGAGTTTTTAGTTTTATGATTTGATCATCAGGGTTTAATATCATATAGTAGTTAATATCAAAAAAGTTTTAAGTAATAAATATCTAAATTATTTTGAAAAATATAAATTATTAATCATATTATTGTTTCATAAAATTATAATTGTGTAAGGTTATATTTAATAATTTATAATAGGAGTAATGTCTTTTCAAATTCCTTGAATCATNTTAATAATTTATAATAAAAATAATATTTTTTCAAATTCTTTGAATCATGTAGTAGCTATTTATCTAAATAGTTAATATTTATAATTAAATTTTAATCAATAAATAATAAAAATTAACCGTATAAATTATTCTTGGGGTAGGCAGTTGACTATGTGTTTCACCAGTTAACTTTTATAGATATAGATTAGGCGGAAATATTAGTAAGGGGATAGTGGATTAGAAGTGGAGAGTTTGTGATGACCGTCTGCGCTTTCCCCCCTCGTTTGTTTTCCTTCCCTCTTCGTTCTCCCCGTCTCTTTGTCTTTGGCCGCCGGCAACTCTCTCTTAACCGCCGACACTTAATCTCCGCCGCTTCTTCTGATTCGACCTACGATGTTATTGTGGTTGGGGCTGGACATGCTGGATGCGAAGCCGCCCTAGCCTCCGCTCGATTGGGAGCCACTACTCTGCTTCTCACCTTAAACCTAGATCGAATTGCTTGGCAGGTTTGATTTTGTTCCCGCCTTTTAGTTTATTGAAAGATATAAATATGGACTGACATTTTGTTACGTGAAGCCTTGCAATCCAGCAGTCGGTGGACCAGCCAAATCACAATTAGTACATGAAGTGGATGCCTTAGGAGGTGATATTGGCAAGGTTGCTGACAGATGCTATTTACAGAAGCGTATCCTAAATGTCTCAAGGGGCCCTGCTGTAAGATCATTACGTGCTCAGACCGACAAAAGGGAATATGCCATGGAGATGAAGAAGATTGTGGACAGGTCTGCTCGAACTTCATATTTACTCATTACAACCTATGCCATGTTTCTTTTGACATTACTGCATTTTCTCCTTGGTATGCCAGCACGGAAAATCTCTGTATTAGAGAGGCAATGGTTACAGATATCCTAGTTGGGAAGAATGACAACGTGGAAGGCATAGCCACATTTTTCGGGATGAACTTTTATGCACCTTCTGTTATTCTTACCACTGGAACCTTTATGAGTGGGAAGATTTGGGTTGGTAAAAAGTCTATGCCAGCCGGAAGAGCTGGCGAGTCTGCTTCACAAGGATTGACAGAGAATTTACTGAAATTTGGATTTGAAACTGATCGCTTAAAGACTGGTACTCCAGCACGTGTGGATCGCCGGACTATAGATTTTTCCCTATTGGAGGCTCAACATGGAGACGAAGAGGTTTGTTTTAGTTTCAGTATACAATTATAAATGTATCACAATCAAGATTGAATTTTCATATAACATGGGTTAAAGCGTTTAGTTAGCTGAGTAGCCAGTTAGGCTGCACACACTAGTTTTTTACACTTTTTCCCCAACGGAGCAATATTTCATTTCTTTATCTGGCCTCTAACCAAACGGATTCATGAACCTTTTGTATTTGAAGATAATTAACATTAGTTTTCTATTCCCAGGTCAGCTGGTTTAGTTTTGACCCGGATTTTCATATTGAGAGGGAGCAAATGTGCTGCCACTTAACTCGAACGACAAAGTTGACTCACCAGTTGATCAGGGAGAATTTGCATGAGACCCCAACTTATGGTGGATGGGTTGAAGCAAAAGGTCCTAGGTACTGCCCTTCCATTGAAGACAAGGTAAGTTCTTTTCTGTGAATATGTGTTACCTCTCTGGCTTTGTATTATTATTTCTTTCTAGGAACAAGGGGAAGCTACATCAGACATGGTCCATGTACCTTACGTTTAGTGAGCTTGTTTTCTGATATACTTGTCAATGTTTGTGCCTCGTAGTGGAAGGACCATAAAAACCTCAATCTGCTAGATAAAAGTAATTCTAACACTGGTTCTACTCCAACGTGCAAACATACAGTAGTCTGAGAAGTCTTTAAAGAGACACAAGATTACAGCTGCTACATAGTATGTAGCAAAATAGTTGGAGCCTTATAGGGAGGCATAAGTATAGTTAGGGGATGGAACAGAGCGGTGGTTTGTTGAGTGTTTGGTTGGTGTTGGGGACTTTGGCAGGGGCATTGAGAAAGTTTAGGTTCTCTAGGACAAACCAGTTGGTTCTTTGGATTAGCAAGTGTACGTTGTTTTTAAAAGAGTAATAAAGCATTAGTCGTCTCTAAACCATTCTCAGTTGTATCATATTTCTTAGTTATCATGGATGATGTCACAGTGTTGTTGGTGATTCTTCTATTTGCATTTGCTGTTGCTGTGCTCTGTAGAAAGAATATGTCGAATCACCTTTTCTCTTAAACTCCTTGATGAACTTTATAATTTTTTATATGAATTTACCAGTCTCTGTAACTAATTTGGTTTCAGATTGTTAGGTTTCAAGACAAAGAGTCCCATCAAATATTCCTCGAACCAGAGGGCCGAGATGTTCCTGAGATCTATGTGCAGGTTGATGCATATCTTAGTTGTGATTTCTCATAACTCTAATCTTCTCCGGTAGTGAACAAATTTGAAGCCCAAGGATGAGAAAAGAAATCTAGCTTGTTGTCTCGATATTAATATCTTAAGCATAGGCTTGTCCAAGAATTCTCCTTGTGTATAGTTAGACCAATCCTAATATTTGTTACTGCTCAGAAGTTATCAGTATTTTAATTAGGGTCTGTTAGTTTAAGTTTTAAGACTAGAGCAAATATGTTTGCTTGGTTTCTAACTATTCAGTAGCTAGTCTATGCATGAAATTTGAGTCTTTCAAGGCGTTGTATAATCTTCTTATGAGTTATCTGTTAGAATGTATTGTCTTTGGTATCACCATCATTCTTATCAACTGGTCTTTTCATAGGGATTTTCAACTGGCCTGCCAGAGAATCTCCAGCTGCCACTTCTAAGAAGCTTGCCGGGACTTGAAAATTGCTCCATGCTAAGACCTGCCTATGCTGTTGAGTATGATTATTTGCCAGCTCATCAGTGTTCCAGGTCCCTTATGACAAAGAAAATTGAAGGTCTTTTCTTCTCTGGTCAGATCAATGGGACAACTGGTTATGAAGAGGCTGCCGCACAGGTGAGGGATCTGTACGAGACTTTAATTTCCTTCAATTCATGATAATGGGTTTACTTGGATTATATGGAAATAAAATAGTCACTATAAATAAACTGCTGTTTAGACTTTATAAGTGCGTATCATGGAAACAATTTCTATTATTGATTCCAAATTCAGGGTATCATATCTGGAATTAATGCGGCTAGACATTCGGATGGTAAGAAACATGTTGTTCTTGAGAGAGAAAGCAGTTATATAGGTACGTTGATTGATGACTTAGTCACAAAGGATCTCAGAGAGCCATACCGCATGCTAACAAGGCAAGCTCCATTTCACTTTCTTGTTCCTTATCCTAATTCTTCTCCATTGTAAGATATTTCTGAGACCAATCGTTTCTTAATTATCGGTAGACTGTAGATAGTTTTCATTTAAAGTCCGAATAAAAAATGACTTTCTAACTTTCCTTGGTGCTGCTTTATGACCATGACTAGTTAACTTTGTTTTTTTCGTGCTCACATGAACTATCATTTGATTGTACTGTTACTTATAGACTATTACTATTAAAGTTCTTGATCAGTACTTATGTGTGTTTGATGATGCGAGATAGTTATATATGTTTTTGTTTTCAATGACAGCCGTTCAGAACATCGGCTTCTTCTTCGATCTGATAATGCGGATAGTCGACTCACGCCTCTAGGGCGTGAACTTGGATTGATAGATGATAGACGATGGAAGTTATACCAGGAGAAGCAAGCAAGGATTTTAGAAGAGAAGAAGAGACTGAAAATTGTCAAGATTTCAGGTTATCTCCGTAATCCATATCCCCCTCACCCCCTGGATTGTTCTCTGGAAAAGCCGTGTTTTATGAGAGTATTTTCGCAAAATAATTTGTTAAACTCCCTGATTTTTTTTTTATTGAGCATTGTAACACATTGCACTCTATTGTTTCTCTTCAAGCAAACACATTAAAACTTGACAAAACTAGATTTGGTGCATTGCTTTTGCAGTTGCAGTTGGTGATTTGGCTGCTGACGTGTCTAATGTTTCTAGTCAGCCAGTCAGAGAATCAGCAACACTAGAGAGTCTACTAAAGAAACCCCATGTCCACTACAATATTCTTGAGAAGCATGGCTTTGGAAATGAAACATTATCTAGAATGGAGAAAGACTGTGTAGAGATTGATATAAAATATGAAGGTTTCATTCTGCGCCAGCAAAACCAACTGCAGCAGGTACCTTTTGTCTGCTTCATTGCTCCATTAAATACTCCTTCCTTTGCCTGGTTGGATATACTGACACGAATTGACAAAAAAATCAAACCAAAAATTCTTTAATAGATGGTCCGACAACAACATAGACAACTTCCAGAGGATTTGGATTACTTTTCAATGACAACTATATCCCATGAAGGACGTGAAAAACTTTCAAAGGTGTGTTGGAATAGTTATAGTAGAACAAATGTGCTTTATTTTATATCTTATTGTCTTATGTTGTGAACAAATGTTAACATCAGGTGAGACCGCAGACGATTGGGCAGGCAAGCAGAGTGGGGGGAGTCAGTCCTGCGGACATAACAGCTCTGCTCATAACACTTGAATCCAATCGAAGAAAAACTCAAGAGGAGAAGAGAGGAAAAATATTGGAGCAAGCCTTGGCAGAATCCAATCCACAGTGGGTAGAAGCTAAGGAGCAAATGGTTAAAGAGTGATGTATAGCATCATCCCAAAAATTGCAAAAGCTTGAAAATGATTTTGATATGATGATATCCAGTGTTGCAGTTCCATGTATGCCTTGTATCGCAAAAAAAGGATGTGATGAATTTATGAACTATCAAACTCGTTTTTGTTTAGATATGACACTAATCTGAAAACTAGATATTACACACTAGCCAGATCAAAAAAGAGAAAAGAGTTTTTGATAGAAATGTTTGATAGATTGATGCAAAGGAGAGTTCAGAATACTTATAGGAAAGGAAAGGGGAGACTAGGTTTAGTCAAACAGACCCCTCGAAAATGAGCAAAGTAATAAAAACATGGTAAAAAAAGATAGACCAATTTAAGATAAAAAATTCGAAATTAATGTTTCCCTCCTTTAATGGCATCGCTGAATCTTATAAATATTTATAAGGCCATTTAAAAACCTTACAAAATTTATAAAACGCATAAGCATGTTATCAATAGGGATAGATGAAAATGTGTGTGCTACATGTCTCATTAAAAAATCTTTGACAGAAAAACTCAGTGGGATTAAAACCGTACCAAGGAAAAGAGTGTAAGAACATACACCGCCCATTGATAACTCTTAGTTAGCTTGAATTAGAACCACTGTAGTTGGATAAGCTCTGTTACTAAGGTTGCTTTCAGCCTGATTTAGCAGTGTACGAACGGCTTGTTTAAGTTTCTTAATTCTCAACCTTGTAATACCTCTAATGGGTAACTCGGGTTTAAGTTGATGCTTCGTTGCTCCATCCTCGGGTTCAAGTTGCTGCTCCTTAGCTCCTTCATCGGGTTCAAGCTTTGTAATGGGTCCAATGAGTACCTCCAAAGCTCCTTGTTCATCCTCGGGTTCAAGCTGCATCCCTGGTTCAAGCTCATCCTCGTTTGTGCTTGGCAGTATCATATGCTTCATCTCATACCTTACACGGTCTTCTTCACTCTCCAATATCGGCATTTACATGTCTTTTTTTTTCCTTTTGTAATACTATTAAAACAAACAAAAGCAATAGTTTTACATGAGTTTAACAAATGATAACAGACTATTGGTTACAACAAGTGACGATACTTTGTTTGTTAAAAACAAATTCTTGTCTTTATCCTGTATGAAAGGTGAAGATGGGCCACAACGAAGGTTTGGGCTGCGAATTGCTAAAGAGTGTTCGTGGGCCCACATATTGTAAGATAATACCATGGGCCATATTTCGGCGTGTGAGAGCAATTGTACTTCGTGGGTCGCCATTTGCGATAGAACCAAATGGTAATGCTAATTTGCGCCCTGTAGGGCGCATACTGAAGTTTTGATTGACATTTTGTTCCCGTGGGTCCGGATTGAAAGTTGGGGAGTGATTATGATTTTGTGCGTCGCCATTCACAATGAGAAATAAATGGTATAGCTTTGTTGGGATCCACAAAATGCAATTGCACTTCAAGGGCGCCTTTTCGCAATAGGAACCAAGTGGTAAGGCTTCGTCGGGACCCACAAAGTATGATTAGACTTCATGGTTCACTATTCATGATGGAAACCAAATGGTAAGGCTTTGTAGGGACCCACGATGTATGATTATACTTCATGGGTTGCCGTTACCGATGTGAACCAAAGGGTAAGGCTTCGTCGGGACTCACGAAGTGTGTTTATACTTCACGGGTCGCCGTTCGTGATGGGAACCAAATGGTAAGGCTTTGGCGGGACCCACAAAGTGTAAATTGAGGATGATAATGCTAATCCGCGCCCATGGAGCGTGTATTGAAATTCTTGTTGCTTTTTGTGCCCCGTACGGCGCAAATTGAAGTTGTTAATGATGATTTGCACCCCGTGGAGCGCAAATTGAGAATAATGTAGCTATGCCCATGGTGAGATATGGTTTCTTTTTATGGTGAAATGGTAAGGAGGATGAATTCTGATTGTATAGGTACTATGAGTAATTCATCCTCATGATCTTACATTTCATGTCAAAGCAATGGTTGTAATTTATATTGAAAGCTAACCTCCTAAGGCTTGAGATTTCCTTGGTCGTTTTCACCTCGCTAATTGTCATAGCCTATGAAATTGCGGGTCATATTTGTGTTTTGTGGAAAACACTCAACCGTTTAAAGCCATCAATCTTAGGGGGTGAAATCCATCCCCCACAAAACGCAACAATATGTAAAGGAAAAATCTTTTTGGGTTTTTGAAAAATTTATATTTTTTCAAGGCAATATACAATGCAATGCAATGCATGCAAAGAGAAAATCAAAGCAACTAAAATGTCGTTAACTACGAGCTCTTTCCCTCAAACTTGAATTTCATCATCTCAATGAAAAACAAATTCAAAGAAGTAAAAGTATTTACAAGAAGGTGAAATTGGTAGCTTTTTATAAGCCCCGTAGGACGCATACTAAAGTTTTGATTGACATTCCATTCCCGTGCGATACGGATTGAAAGTTGGGGAGTGATTATGATTTTGTGGGTCGCCATTCACAATGAGAATTAAATGGTATGGCTTCGTTGGGACCCACAAAATATAATTGCACTTCATGGGCGCCTATTCGCAACAGGAACCAAATGGTAAGGCTTCGTCGGAACCCACAAAGTATGATTAGACTTCATGGTTCGCTATTCGTGATGGAAACCAAATGGTAAGGCTTTGTAGGGACCCACGATGAATGATTATACTTGATGGGTCGCCATTTGCGATGGGAACCAAATGGCAAGGCTTCGTCGGGACACATGAAGTGTGATTATACTTCATGGGTCGTCGTTCGTGACGTAAAGACAAAATCAAAAGAGCTAAAATGTCATTATCTACTAGCTCTTTCCCTAAACTTGAATTCATTGTCTCAATGAAAAACAAGTTCAAAGAAAATAACCAAAACACACAAAATGCAAACAAACAAAGCAAAAGATTAAGTAAAAGTATTTACCAGAAGGTGAAATTGGTAGCTTTTTATAAGATATCGAATTCGGAATCCGAGACGTCGAGGATGATGTTGTCCGAGCTGGGTGGAGAAGATGTTGGCACTCGAATGCGGCGATTGTTCCTCCTTGGCCTTCGGTCTTGAGTTGAAAGGCGTGGAATTTTCATTTGCATCGAGAAATATGATGGTTACGAAGAAGTCGAGTACCTTCTTCATTACCCAAAAACAAAAAAAAGATGGTAATGAAGAAGTCAAGTACCGTCTATCGAAAATCATGGACCAATCCATTTGGTCAAAGTCTTGCTTAGCTTCTTGTGGAACCATGTACTCATTCTCGCTCACTGAATCCGCACCATCGCATAATACTTAACATTACAAGATTCACGATGTTTATATTACTTATTTAGAGGTGTTTTGTGTTGGATAGTAGTTGAGGATCAAGTTTTTCTAAAAAATGCAATGGATGGATATGTATAATACGGATGTTTATCATAAACTTCAATATGAACTTTCAAAAACTATTTACCAAGAAACGAATAAATAATGTTTAAAATCTTTATTATGGATATCTAAAACTTAGTAAATGGAGATACATAATTATTAAAGTGTTAAAATCAAGATTCTTGATAATATGAAAAAAATAGTTGGTTTTTTTGTTGCAAATGAGTCACATTTTTAAAAAGTAGTCACAAAACGGTCACAATATTGTGACTAAAAAGCGACCAGAATCATCATTCGTCATAATGTGGTCAGAAATCCGTCGCAATACTAACCCGTAAAATTTCATTAATCATAACAGTCATATTTTAGTCGCAATGTCGGGTGAGTGTTACAATATAGTGACTACATTGTTACTAATTTACAAGTGTAGTCTCAAAATTATCGCAATATTAACTCCTAAATTGAAATTTCATCATCTTAGACTACATTTCTATTTACTTGCATATCACAAACTTTAACATCAAGTTACAAAATTATTTATGATTCAATGTTTCATTCAGTATTCAGTATAGTTTAGATATTAAAAACATACATTGAAAGTCACAATTTAGTCGCATTTTTTTTTTGTCTTATGAAAATAAAAATAGAACTAGAAGGCAACAACTATATTTAAAGTCACCAAACGGTCACAATTGTCGTGTGACTACATTTGTAGTCACAAAAGGGTCGAAATTCTTCTGTGACTACACATATAGTCACAAAACGGTTGTATATTTTACGACTAATAAGCGACTATTTGTTTTAGTAACAATTTAGTTACATATTCTTTGCAATATTGCCACTAATTTCTGACTTTTTGTTTTAGTCGTATATTGCCAACTACATTGCGACCATGTTATTTCTGGTTTTAAATCAGCCGCAATAGAGTCACAATATAGTCTCAAAATATTGCGACTATAAATGTAATCGCAATTTTTAGTTACTATTTTGTTGTTTTCTTGTAGTGCCTTGGCGCCCACTTTTTCAAATCGAACACCAGCTTTAAAACATTGAACTCAAGTCTCCTATACCTGAAACAGGGGGAAGAGGAGGGCTGAGCAACACAAGGTTATTCCGTGAGGGGGAGCAGAGCTCACCAAATCCACTTTTACAACAATTACCAGTTTACCAGTTAACACACATACAAGACTCACACAGAAATAATACACAGAACAAACAATAACTCATTCAATTCAAGTTAACCAGACACAACTAACCAGATTCAACTAACCAAATACCAAATCATTGAATCGAATATCCGAATAATATGGCAATTATTAACTCACTCAATTTCGATCGAATCAACTAACCGAATAACTAATCGAATATCCGAATAACATGGTAGTTATTAACTCACGCAATTTCGACCGAATTCCGAGTAACATAGCAACCTATTAAACTCAAGAACACACACTAGTCTCATAATTTTTGTTGTCTTTGTCAAACTACAATCTTTACGACACAACACACAATTCACATTCACACAGAGACTCTCATTCTAATTAAATCATCGCACAAAGAAGTAAAAGTCTTGCTACGATCTTAAATCGCAGCACAAGAAATACATTGAACTAAGAATGTACTCACTTGAAAAATGGTTCAGACAGAAATGACAAGCTGAAAAAGATTGCCCATAACTCCCTTCAGAGAATTCAGATTGACATAATTCTCGTGGCTATGGAAAGAGGACTTATGGACCTTAATTTTGATAGGTTGTGAGTCGTCTGGTTCCTTCTGTAACTCCAAATATGCCTCTTGCAAGATGGTTGTTCGGATTGGAGGTTGTTGTTGCGGACAAACTAGACTTTTTGGAGAAAGGAAGCCAAAACTTTTTCGATACAAGTCCGATAAAGACGATCTCAGGCTTCAAGGAAAGAGGAGATTCAGAGCTTCGCGTTGATGGGTGGCTCGTTGTTTAATTCCTTTTGAGTCACCGGGAAAAAGCCTCGAAAGGTGGCTGTTTGGATTGAAAGATGTTGTTGCGAGTAGACTAAACCTATTGGAGAAGAATGGGCCATAACTCTCTGCACGGATCTCAAATTGAGGCGATCTCAGGCTCTATGGAATGCTGAGACATAGAGCTTCACATCCATGGGTGGCTCGTAACCTAGTTCTTTCTAAGCCACCGGAAAATGGCCCAGAAAGTGACGGCTCTGAAAGGAGAAGATGGTAGATGTGGAGGAGAAGGGGGGAGGAGGTTTCGGAGGGAGAGAAGCATGAGGAGAGCAACCTTGAGCAGCCAAAGAGAGTGCAGAGAAATTGAGAAACGCGTGAGAAAGAAAAGTGACGGCAACAAAACTAGGGTCTCCTTCTTTTCCTTTATAGTTTTCTGTTTTTGCAACAACAAGACAAAAGTCTCTAGATATGTCACTTTGACCCTCAATAAAAGTTTAATAACAAAACAATCCCGATTTAAGAGAACAGGGGTGTTACAACTCTCCCCCACTTAACTGGAATTCGTCCCCAATTCAACATCGAGTCCTCGTAATAGTTCTCAATTACAGTCAAGCAGTATGAAGAAGTTGCGAGCAGAAGAAAAGTCAATAAAACTCAATGCTAGGGAGTAGGGCCAAGTTCCATATAGTTGTAACAGAACTATCGAAGGAACAGCGAATAAAGAGCTCATATAACCAGCACATAAACCACATAGAAGCAAACACATAAAAACCTAGCTACGCTAGTGGCCCTACTATGAAACTTGGAAAGTCGATTCTCAGCTGTTGGTTTTAAACTTTCTGGTTTGACTCTCGGTCGTCCTTTTTCTTTCGCAGTGGTACTCCGGTGTACAGATACCAAATTCAACTCCTTAAGCCAACATACTGCTTTCTTTACAACGGTAAAATGTTGACTAACAGGTTTTTAGCAGCTTTCTTGGCCAGCATGTTTGTTTCAAACAACTCATTATAACCAAACACTGTAGGCAACTTCCAGTGATGGTTAGGGTTGACTTTTTCTGAGTCATTTTTCGGGCTCGGCCACGGGGTTCAAAACTGAAACAGAATGCAAACTACTAACAGACATGAGATCAACAAATACTAGTTGGTGGCTTTGAAAACCGAGTAATAGGTCAATGCACTTAAAAAAAAAAAAATTGAGAACAAATTTTCAAAGCGACGAAAAACTGACCCTCTGGGTCAGAGCCGGAGAGTCTTAACCTAGGATATGATACCAACTGTAACACCAAACCTCTCTGAACACGCTAAAGACCAGGTGTTAAGAACAATTTCCGAATACAAAGTCCAGTTCAAGTTCACAACAGCTGTTATTGAAGCCTTGGCGCCCACTTTTGCAAATCTAACACCATCCTTAACACATTGAACTCAAGACTCCTATACATGAATTATGGGGAAGCGGAGGGGTGAGCAAGACAAGGTTACTCAGTGAGGGCGAGCAGAGCTCACCAAATCCACTAGTACAACAATAACCAGTTTACCAGTTTACACACATACAAGACTCACCCCGAAATATTACACTGAACCAATAATAACTCATTCAATTCAAATTAACTAGACACAGCTACCCAGATTCAACTAACCGAATTCCGAATACCGAATCGACTAACCGAATAGCTAACCGAATATCCGAATAACATGGCGATTATTAACTCACACAATTTTGACCGAATTCTCATCATGGTAACCTATTAAACTCAAGAACACACACTACTATCATAATTCTTGTTGTCTCTGTCAAACAACAGTCTTTATGACACAACACATAATTCACATTCACACAGAGACTCTCATTCTAATTAAATCATCATACAAAGAAGTAAAAGTCTTGATACGGTCTTAACTTACAGCACAAGACATAGATTGAACAAGGAATGAGACAAAACATGTAGTCACCTAAAAACTGGTTCGGACAGAAATGACAGGCTGAAAAAGGCCTATAACTCGCTTCAGAGAACTCGGATCGAAATGATTCTTATGAGCATGGAAATAGGACTTCTGGACCTTCATTTTGATAGGATGTACGCCATCTGGTTCCTTTTGTAAGTCCAGATATGCCTCTTGCAAGATGGTTGTTTGGATTGGAGGTTGCTTTTGCGGACAGACTAGACTTTTTTGAGAAAAGCAGCCATGAATTTTTGGATACAAGTCTGATAGAGACGATCTCAGTCTTCATGGAAAGAGGAGATTCAGAGCTTCACGTTGATGGGTGGCTCGTCGTCTAATTCCTTCTGAGTTACCGGGAAAAGCCTCGAAAGATGGTTGTTCTGCTAGAAAGATGTTGTTGCGAGCAGACTGGACATGTTGGAGAAGAATGACCATAACTCTCGGCACAGATCTCGGATTGAGGCGATCTTAGACTCTATGGAAATCTGAAACATAGATTCACATCCATGGGTGGCTCGAGACCTAGTTCTCTCTGAGTCACCGGAAAAGGCGCATAAAATGACGGCTCTGAAAGGAGAAGATGGTAGACGAGGAGGAGAAGGGAGGAAGGAGGTTTTTGAAGGGAGAGAAGCATGAGGAGAGCTTTGATGAAGGAGAGCAACCTTGAGCAGCCAAAGAGAGTGCAGAGAAATTGAGAAACGCCTGAGAAATAAAAGTGACACATCAACAAAACTAGGGTCTCTTTCTTTTCCTTTTTAGTTTTCTGTTTTTGCAACAACAGAACAAAAGTCTCCAAATATTTCACTTTGACCCTCAATAAAAGTTTGATAACCAAAAAAATCCCGATTTAAGAGAGTCGGGGTGTTACAGAACCTGTCACCACAAAATCGATTTTAAGGAATCCCAAAGTATTGATTTCTACATACCTCACTGATGATTTCAGTTATAATCCTTGCAGCAGTAGTTGGACTAATTGCCCTTCTCGTAGAAAGGTTCGGAAAAGACAAGGGAAGTTCGATTGCTTTTTTTCTTTTCTTTTTTTGGCAAACAGGAAAGTTCGATTTCAATCCGTATTTCTTCGTGACAATAGAAAATTAAGATAATGAGTCAACTAAAGGGTTTAACCGATGGTGGTTTAGTTATGAGACCGTTATTTACGATTATTGATTAGTTAAATTAAAATTTGATATCTGAAATGAAAAGAGTACCAAACTCAGATTAAAATTTTACTTTTTCTCTAGAACGCTCTAGCTTCTCTCTAGAAACAAAAGTTCAGATCTAAAGTTCGATCTAACTGCCTGTGTTCAGCGACTTCGCCGGCGCCGTGCATGTATATATGTTCTATGTTTTCTCTTTTTGTGTCTTTTGTTTCGTTTCCGTTTGATCGGATTAAATCTCCGGTTCTTACTTTGATGCTTCGTTTTTAACTCCAGCCTCTTTTGTTTGCAAAATAATGTTATAGCCGGTTCTTTTGCTTTGGAGTATATTGGGCTCTTGTTCACTTGATTTGCTGAAGACATATATCGGGATGACTCTCATGAATCAATCACTTCTCGATCACCGAAGAACTCTGCAGAAGTAATGTATCTAAGGTAAGGAGAGCTAGCTTCCTGAGATCTGAGGAGGTTAAGCGGCAGCGGCGATGATGCACATTCTTCAACAGTTTCTATAATAGTTAGGTCAAAAGTGTACCTATATAATGGGTTTATCAACTTGGGCTTATTTTGTTTACGGAATTGTAACTTGAATCCATTTGTATCTCTGTCCTTTTGGGTTTTAATGAAACAAAGTTGACAAACAAGAAAAAATATTAAAATTGGATATTTATTCATTTTATATCCAAATAGATCCGATCGGAAATGAATTCATAAAAATAGTAGTTCGGTTGAATGTGTAATTTTTGCAATTTATGGGATATACATATGAAATACTACAATTTACTTCCTTTTAACGAGTAAAATTAAATAACAAAATAATTATGTATGAGGGCTCATTATGTTTTGTGTGTTTGAATATAAGTAATTCAGCCTCAACTGTTGAGAACATTTCCATTGGTTAACCCCTCATAAACTCATTAGAATTTTTTTAATATTATATTTACTATTAATTTAATGATTGATTCTCTTCAAAGATTTATGTGTCCAATTGTGAGATTCTTTGGGTTCTAATAAATTTTTTTTGTAAATTTCAAATTTATGGAAACCAAAAGAAAATGTAATTAATACATATAACTATGAAATTTTTATATAAAATAGTAAACAACATGTTTAATAAAACAAGCAAAAAAGGTACAAGGTAGAAAACATAGAAAAGCATGATCAACAACCTACTTCAATTCTATTCTTGAGTTGTGTCTAATCTTTTTCAAATATGTTCAACCAAATCATCTTTTAGATGTTGGTGAATTACTCCATCACGAACTCGAGCTCGATTGGCCATCATATTGTTGACTGTCAAAACATAACAAAACCATTGAGAAGAAATGGCTACAAAGAAAGCTCAAGAGTTAAATTATTTACTCACCTCATTTGTTTTCCTGCACATAAACTTGGAGATAAATGTATGCTTTCATCAGAAGATGAATCTAATTCATCAAAAGGGTCCACTTCTGCAAACTGATTATCTTCCCTCACTTCTAATATATTGTTATATGTTCTCATCCCTTGTAAACATTTGAGGATTACTCTTTAAAGAAAGATATCAAAAACCGAGTAATTCTAGATTCATGGTTTAGGAGACCGTAAGAGTTACCTTTCTAATGAGAACCACATGGAGGAAGAAAAGCTGCCCCATGGCTGCTGATCTATAGGCCGTTAACAAGACCAAGAAAACATGTAAGAACACTGAACATTACAAACCTCATAAAAGAAACAAATCATACAACATCTTCAATAAAACTATTGATGAAAGACTTGATTTTGGGAGGCTGGTAGCAACAAATCAAAGAATAGGTAACACCACTGATAGATACAAACATCATCAAACAAAATACACATCAAAATCAATTTAAAAAAGCCTGAAGCGTGTATCATACAACACTAACGCCTCCAAGGTTTGGCTTAAGAACTAAAAAATATTGTAACAATCAAAGCACATACAAAACTCCATTGAAAACACATTACCAACATTCGAGAATCAAAGGAATGGATCAAACCCTAAAGAACATATGAATAAGCATACACCAAAATCTTATAGTTAGTTCTAAATCACTGACAATTAGCAGAGAATCAAAGAATACTCAAATGCGTAGATAGATACATGAATCAAAACAAGAAAGGGTTTTAGGTTTATAATTAAAAACACTCACCGTTCGGAAGCTCTCTCCTGCTTTTAAACTTCATGATGATTTCAGAGACTGCATATCCTAAAAAAGCAAACCAATCAATTAAAACAAACAGTGATCAAATTCACAAAAACAAAGGGTACAGTTGAATTGATGGATACACACACATCAATTAAGAGGCGATTATCGAATAAAAAGTAATTGATGATGATGATCTCTATGGATAATAATCGATAATGAAGAAGAGAGAAGAAATCCATGATAGGGAGAATAGAAGACAAATCTGGCAAGAGAGAGAGAGAGAGGAGCCAAACAATCATCTTCTGGTCGCCTCGAGAGAGGAAATATCACAAACAATCCTTTTTATTTTATCTTATAATTTGGTGAACCTCACCGTTGGCCAGTAAACAAAAAAGGGGAGATGCTGAAGCAAATCTCAGGGAGCTTTCCTGGTCACATACTCCGCCGTTTCTCGACCATTTCAGAGGCCGGATTCAGTCTCCGTCTCCCGAAACTGGAGGCCTCAAATGACGCGGAACTAATATCGCAGATGCTGGTGACCAATCACAACCCTTTCCACTTTATGGAATCTTGTCTGCAGCTCCACGGCATCTCCCTGTCGCCACACCTCATCGACCAAACCCTCCTTCGTCTCCGTCACAGTTCCAAGATTGCCGTCGCCTTCTTCCAGTATTTACGCTCCCTGCCCTCCTCTCCTTCCACCCTAACCCTCTCCTCCTTCAATCTCGTCATCGACATTCTCGGCAAGGTTGGTCAATTCGACGTCGTTAGGCAACTCATCGTCGAGATGGAACCTTCTACGGAGACGTTTCTCATCCTCGTCAAGCGTTTAATCGCCGCCGGACTCACCCGCCAAGCCCTTCGCGTCTTCGATGATGCGCCCTGTTTCCTTGAGGGTCGCCTCGGTCTAGACGAATTCGGGTTTCTCCTCGACACGCTCTGTAAATACGGCTACACAAAGATGGCGGCTGGGGTTTTCAATGAACGGAAATTGGAGTTTGGGTCTAATCACAAGACTTATACGATCTTGATTGCTGGATGGTGTAAGCTCCGGAGGATCGACATGGCCCAGAGATTCCTGGCCGACATGATTCAGTCTGGGATTGAACCAAACGTTGTTACCTTTAATGTTTTGCTCAATGGTATTTGCCGCACCGCAAGCTTGCACCCGGAGGAGAGGTTTGAGAGGAATGTGAGGGACGCAGAGAAGGTGTTCGATGAAATGCGTCTCAGAGGTATACAACCTGATGTTACTAGCTTCTCTATCGTGCTCCACATGTACAGCCGAGCTCATAAATCTGACTTGACTCTCGATAAGTTGAAACTGATGACGGCCAAAGGGATCACCCCTACAATGGAAACATACACATCGGTTGTTAAATGTCTCTGTTCTTGCGGCAGATTGGAGGAAGCAGAAGATTTGCTTAACACAATGCTGGAAACTGGGATAGCCCCTTCTTCCGCAACATACAATTGCTTCTTTAAAGAATACAAAGGAAGAAAAGATGCCAATGGGGCAGTAAATCTATATAGGAAGATGAAAAATGGAATGTGCATGCCAAGTACGCAAACGTATAATGTTCTATTGGCCACGTTTATCAATTTGGGGAAGATGGAGATTGTAAAACAAGTATGGGATGATCTGAAAGAAAGCCAAACAGGTCCGGATTTGGACTCGTATACTTCCTTGGTTCATGGATTGTGCAGCAAGGAGAAATGGAAAGAGGCTTGTGGGTACTTTGTTGAGATGATAGAAAAGGGTTTCTTGCCACAAAAGCTAACTTTTGAGACACTATATAAAGGATTAATACAGTCTAATAAGTTGCGGACTTGGAGGAGGTTGAAGAAGAAACTCGATGAGGAATCTATCACCTTCGGCTCTGAATTTCAGAGATATCCTTTTCAGCCATACAAGAGATGAGGTAAAAAGTTAGTGTCACAGAGTTGGGGATGAAGCAATCAAGCATACTTCGAGGCAAAATGGAGGGCATCAAGATGGAGTCCATATCTGATTTCGACTCTTTGTCATTTTTCCTTCATAAACTAGGGTTGTTGTTTCTTACCCTGCCCTACTTCGAGGGATTCTGTCTCCATTGTTTTTTATTCCTATTTTTAAGTCTCCATCGTCCTTAACTCCCTATGCTTGACCGGATAAATCTTTAGGGAATTTTAGGTAGATGAATGTCTTTCCAAAGATTATTTGTAAAAATCGATATATGCACTACGTGCGAATTCTGTTTTGTTATGTTTTTAAAAAAAAAAATTTAGTGGTATTGTATTTTAAGATTTAAAGTGTCTTAATTGTAAATCATTGAGAAAATCATGATTCACAAAATTCTATATATCTTTCACAACTTTTAAAACTTTAAATATTTAATAATCAAAATATCCAGTTTATTACAAAGAAAGTAATTGTGATAATATTGAAATCTAACCATACAAACTTCAGTAACTTGAGAATGTGAGTGATAAATATATTTTTTTTTTTACTTAGACAAATACTAAATAGAGAGGATTTGCCAACTAACAAAATATGGCAAAAATTTGCAAAACTAAGAGCAAAAAAATTTTAATTGATTTTGTGGAGAGAGAAACAGATTTTGGTGGTGTGAATTGACTAAAACGTCCCTGAAGAAACAGCTGCAAAAAACTTTTTCTTCTGTTTTGTGGACTCTGCTGATACATCAAACGTCACGCTCTCAACCCATGTGACGAACCAAAGTTGAGCAACATTAAATGCAAAATGCATCATTGTTAGACGCGTGTGTATGACGTGATACAAAATATCATGATACAAATATTAATATCAAGATGTATACAAATATAACAAATAATATAATTATGTTAATAATTTATTATTCGTTTATGTAATTTTATTCACTACTCATCATAAGAAAATTATAGTACAATAAATAAAGATATCAAGATATACAAAAACATATCAAGTAATTTGTACACATAACATGTTATTTGCTTATGTAACTTCATTTAAAATCATATTAGGCAGAAGGATATATTGATATAAATGACTATAACAAGATCGTACCCAATTTTATTGCTCTGTTTTTTTCCCTGTTGTGTCTTTGTCCTTTAATTTTTTGGTTTTTCACTTAATTGCTTTTGTAGTAAACTATTCTGGTTTTCCCTTAATACAACCCATATTGACGGAAAAAAAAAGATATACAAAAACATATCAGGTAATTTGTACACATAACATGTTCTTGATATTTGATTTATCGATTACTTGTTGCAAATAACATGTTATACGTTTATGTAACTTGTTAAGAATCATGTTACCGAAAAGAGATGTTGATATAAATATCTATAACATATTATTTTGATATATAGCATGTTATTATCTGGATACATCATAATTTAACAAAAGACAACATGATATAACATGACATAATCAATGAAAAGATGTTATAGACATTTGATTCATCAATCGAGGAGCATAAGACGAGTGAAATGAATTTGAGTTTTTGGGCGGAAGACGACGAAACTCGATCTGGGGAGAGTAGGGGAAGTTGAGTGGTGAGGAGGAAGAATAAGCAATAACGCGGCGGTGAAAACAGAGTCACATCATTAGAAGACAAACATAAATTCTGAAAATTTACAAACAACACAACCATATTATTTAAACCAATTCCAACACAATATCAAATCCATGAAACGTATTTGAGGCTTCAAATAACGACGTATACAATGTTTTTCTTGAAGCACTTGCAATCCTAAAGTTTCACAACAACACACACGCCATAAATTTCCAAAAAATTCAAACTCACAAACAGAGGAAGATTAGATCTATGAGAGAAAATGAGATTTAGGAATTAGAGAAAAAAATGTGTTGGTTCTATGATTCATTCGGAGAAGAGAGAGACGAACACATGTGGATTGTTTTGGGGAGAAAACAAAGAAAGAAGAAATTAAATGACCAAAAATGTCAAATACATCTGGGTCACGCGTGCAGGTTTTCCTTGTAACACGCAACAAAAACACACCTCGAAGCGTCCAACTCAATTTTGAAATAAATAATCATAACACTTTCTGCCATAAAGTATAATTGCAGAAGGGTAAAAATGTCCGATTCGGTAAAGAAATGAAGTTCGGTTTATTTACGTTTTTGCCACTCGGTAGTTGGCTAAATATTGTTCAAACCTTAGTTAGTTGATGCAATTTCTCTACTAAATATATAAACTCTTCCATAATTTTTTTATTTATATAAAATCTCTTAAAATTAATAAAACAAATTTATTTAAATTTATGTTTATATCCATTTATATCCTAAAACTCATATATATATAAAGCATAATTTTCTAAAACTTAATTAGAAAAACCCAATTCTTATTAAACTACTGAATCATGTTATCTATATTGTATTTGTTTTATTGTTTTCAGTTATTTTAATATATGTGAAAATAAACATCAATCATCATTAACTAAATAAACAATTAAATACATGTGCTACTATGGATAGTCTATGAGGAGTTTTGCTGATGTGGATAGCTTAGAATGAGAGAGAACTCTGCTATCATATATAGATTACACAAGACAGTCGTGTAACTTGTAGGACTTTAAAAATCAGGGCACTGGTTTGTAGGTGAACCTTATAGAATAAAAAGAAGTTGTGGCGAAATACCGCAGGCCAGAGGGTGGAGTGGTTAGTCTTTCTGTATTACTGTATATCTACTATGTTAAATTTTTCGTTTATTAGCTCCTTTCTCCTATTTTATAGAAAAAACCAGTGCCAAACTTTAACATTTATGTCATTATCCGGTGGTAGAATCCAACATTTGATAAGGCAATCTTGATAGAAGAACTAAACAAATACATGTACAAGATCGGAAACATTAAGGTCAATATGTATAACGACTCGACTAAACTAACCTATGGTTAATACTTTTTGTCTCCTTCATTCTGTCTTAACCTCTACGAGTTCAGAGACCATTCTGCATTTTCTACAATATGTGAAGAACATCTAGCTGAGAACATAAATCATCCGATGAGATTGTTCTTCACGCGAAAGTGTTTAGACCGGAGCTTCTTTCGATTTGGTACAAAACTTCTGACTTTTTTATCAATTATCTATCAATTTTGATTGTTGATTGTTGATTGATCATATAAATAGTTGGGTACGGTCTTTTACTAACAAGTTT
>OVAP01001062.1:0-26880 GCA_900406295.1 Aurinia saxatilis
CTCTCTCTCTCTCTCTCTCTCTCTCTCTCTCTCTCTCTCTCTCTCTTCTCTTTTGTATTTTTTAAAAAGTATATATTAAGTTATGAACTGTGGGGAAAAGTGTGAGAAACTCCCGATGCAATTGCTCTTAAACCTCTTTTTATTTATTTTAGGAATATCTTAAGCTTTAACAACTAGGATAAGGAACATTACAAGCAGTAAAGATTTTGCGAGCGTTTGGTGATGTGAAATATTGACTTAAATCTGGATCGTTGAGGTAACCACACAAACACGATATCTGTTCATTTAGTTTTCCGCAACATTCTTCAGTGGGGTTTCCTCATGTGGTTTCTGCCGGTAAGCATGGCCTGATCTCCGTGATAACACACTGTACCTTCATTTCTGCTCCTTAACCTCCATCCATGGTTGCTTTGATCGGAACAAAAGAAGACATAGCCACTATCACGACGAATGCCATAAGTAATAATCTTGAGAACTTCATGTTGAAGAGCCTTGATGACTTTTCTCTCTACAATTATTTTTGTTTTTTCTTTGTTTTTTGTTTTTTTTTTTTTTTGCTTCTTGAAATATATAGGATGGTAACACTACCATTTATAGAGGAGGTCGTAACATACATATGTGGTGGGCCTTGTGATGTTAAGAAACGCTTATGCATTTGGCAATCATGCAGAAGAATGTGAAATTCATGATCCATAGGTGCTCACACACGTGTCTAGTGTGTGTAACATGCAGATCATACATGTCCGTTAAAGTATAATCTAACTTGGATGATTTCAGTATTTAAATAATAAACTATGTAGAGAGAAAAAGATATACAATCTTATATAATATTTTAGGACCCTGTTTTAACACAACTCTGAGAAGTCACCACATTTCACTTCTAGGACTAACATGTGTCTTTTTTATTTTACCATTAAACACCAATTCTCATAAAATGTTTACATAGATACAAATATAATAAATTCTCTCTTAAACGTTTATAATGTACCATTTTTATTGATCATTATACGTACACCATAGCTTTCAAAAATTAGTTTAAGGCAATTTAATTCTGTTTCATAAAAATTATAAACTCTCAACTTCAAAAGACACCATGAGTCCCTTAAAGTTTTGACATGTGCCTACATTTTATCTTTAATTTATGAGAAATTTTGAAAACTACCACTTTTGATCACCTCATTTTCAGAAATACCAATTGTGAGATATTTTCAGAACTACCACTATTTAGCAAAACTAAAATTTCTTAAGATTGAAAAATGTGTTAGGATTTAGAGCTTTCAGGCTGAAGGTTTGGTAAATTATAGGGTTCAGGATTAACTTAGGGTTTCTAGGGTCTATTGTTTAGGATTAAATCCTTCTAGACTTAAGGTTTAATTTTACTAAGTTACCCTAAGCGATTAGTAATTAAGTTTGAGTTTTTCTTACACAAATTAAATAAAATACGAAAATACCAATATTGGAAAAAGGAAAATAATAATAATAATAATAATAACAATCATATTTTAAGTTTATCTTTCATACAAAATAAGTATATACAGGTAAGAAAATATTTATTAAATTATCACACCTAATGAATAAATAAATAAAACACCAGTGTAACAAAACAACAAAAAAAAAAAAAACATATTGCTTAGGGTAACTTGGTGAGATAACAATATTTGCTGTTTTAGTTTGACATATAACACCAAGATACTGACAATTAGGCATATAACCATGGTCCCATGTAGTCAGACATTACAATGATGAAAACATCCTTTTTCTACATAGAAGGAAACGCGTGATGTTTGGTTTGTCGGAGAGAGAAGGTGACCTACGTTTGGCGTCTGCAGAACCTACGCCCCTACTACGTAGCCGGTGAATTCTAATGATATGACCAGAAGATTTATGTGAGTTTTGAATTTTTACCATTTCGCCCTAATCGTTGCAGGTTTAAGATATTAATATTTTTTTGATGCATAATGACATTTCCTACATAGAATTAATTTGTGATGGATGAGATAATGAGTGAATGGCATATGAGAAAGATTGGACTCTAGGAAGCACAAGAAGACATCTCTACAAAACATAGTATAATTAATATAGACAATGTTGCTATCTAATAAGAATAACTACGTAATACACAATAAAATGAAGTAACCCAAATGTGTCAAGTCAAATGACTAAACCCTAATGAAGTAACCCAAAGGTGATATATTTACACCCTAAGGAGCAAAACTAAACCTTAAGGAGCAAAAACTAAACCCTAGTGATCAAAATATAAATCCTAAGGAGCAAAATACTAAACCTTAAGGACCATACACTAAACCCTAAGGACTATATAATAAACCCAAGTGAGACAAAAATAGGAGTGAACACTTAACCTAAAGGAGCAAAACTAAACCCTACTAACTATATATAACAAAAAGTAAGAGACAAACTATGTATCAGATGTGTATGTAGTTGTACGTGTTACATAGGAGTTGAAAGTAAACATTAAACCTAAAGGAAACAAAAGTAAACCCTAAGGAGTCAAAAGTAAACTCTAAGGAGTCAAAACTAAACTCTAAGGAGTATACACTAAACCCTAATGAGTATACAGTAAACCTTAAGGAGTGTAAACTAAACCGTAATGAGTCAAAACTAAACACTAAACCCTAAGGAGTATACACTAAACTCTAATGAGTATACACTTAACCCTAAAGAGTGTAAACTAAACGTTAATGAGTCAAAACTAAACTCTAAACCATAAGGAGGCAAAACTAAACCTAATAAGTAAAAAATAAACCCTAAGGACTATACACTAAACCTTAAGAACTATACAAAAAACCTTAATGAGACAAAACTAAATCCTCAGGAGTCAACATCAAAACTCAAAGGAGCAAAACTAAACCCTACTAAAGTTATAGAAAAAAAACAAAGAGACAACTGATGTATCTAATATGTGTATGTACTTATACATATAACGTAGGTGAACTAAACACTAAGACGTCAAAACTAAACCATATATTAAACTATAATGAGTATACACGAAACCCTAAGGAGTATAAACTAAATCCGAAGAAATAAAAACTAAACACTAAGGAGTCAAAACAAAACTTTTACGAGTCAAAACTAAACCTTAACGAGTAAAAATTGAACTTAAGAAGCAAAAAATAAACCCTAAATAGTATAAACTAAACGGTCAGAGCATTTCTAACGCACATATTGATGAGAGTCTTCCCAATATAAAAGAGATTAAAAAAAAAGTAAAAAAAAAAATTGATGGTCCTGTAGATGAATCCGTTCTTTGCTTGCTCGTTGACTTCTTGCGGCCCGTATTCGCAACAACAAATCATGGTTTCAAAGAAGCTTCTTTTGTCCACTTTTGACGTTGACTCCCATAAAATTAAAGAACGGGGCGGGGTTGGACCACAAACCTAAAGAGCGGATGAACGGGCTAAAAACTGAGAAGATATCCACGTGTCAGGTTTTAATTGGATTGGCTAGAAAAAATCTAAATTTTCTCTCTTTCTCGATGATTCTCTTTTGCGACGGAGAGAACAAAAATCATTGGCAACAAATTGTGCCGAGTTTGATTTCGAAAATTGAGTTTGATTTCGAGAATCCCTCACGTTTTGATGCCGGAGACGCCGTTTGATCCGGGTGTAGACTCTTCCTCGAAGCTCACTCAATCGATGAGGCCTCTGACTCTGAATGCGTACCTTGGCTAACGAGTGAGGTGACAGTGATCATGTTCGTGTGGGTAATACCATTGAAATTGATCCAAGGTTTGTCTACTTCTTCTTTGATCTCGATTTTTTTTGCATGTGGTGTTAATAATCTGGGTGTGTACTCGAATTCCAGTAAGTTCTAACCTAGGATTACTATCTGTTACAGGTTATTGCTGAGAAGTATTGCAAAACCGATCTTCTTGCAATCGAGAAAAAGAAGTAAGAAATTTTGATCCTGAATTGTAGTTTTAATCGTCTCTTTTTTATAGTTTTGCGTGGTTGTGATATTGTTTTGTTCAAATGGTAAGGTTTCTGGTTCCAATTCATATACATCTTGAGTGCTAGATTGCATTTATCTTAAACCCAGACTTAACATGTTTTCTTGCTCCAGATGTGTTCTTTTCCGTATCTTCTATGTTTCTTACCGTATGTTCATATTTTTGCTTGTTTTGCAGTACATGCCCCAGGGTATAAAAGGAGGAAAATATTTATTTGCTTGTTTTTGTCATAATCTATGTGGCTATAGTATGCTTTATGCTGTCTTTCTTACCATCGGTGGTGCCTATAATGGTGTGGGGACAAATACTCAAAGAAGCTGTCACACTATCGTGCTGGACTCATATATGTTGCACTCCATGGTACGAGGACAGCACATGGACGAGAAATTCATATTTTATTAATGAGTTCTCAAGGATTACAAACTCACTATGATGTTCAAGTGTGGTTTACCATTTTAGTCTTACCTCATTGTGCAGGATAAGAGTTCCATGGCCGTTCCAATGGGGAGCACCATTGTCTAATGCCCGCGAAGCCTTTGCCATGATGATGGCTTCTTTTGTTGCTGTTGTTGAGGTTTATTTCACTCGTCTTCACCTTTTGTAATTACATTATACAAAATATTGATGATATGCTACAAAAGAGACTTATGATCGATTTTGTGCTTAATTCATATGTGTTTAATATCACACGCCCTCTCTTTACTGTGCAACTTTGTTGAATTCTTCTTATCAGGCTTAAGAAATGGAGATTTTCAAAAAAATGGTCTTGACGTCTCAAAGGCAGAGATACTTGATGGGATGTGTTAATTTTATTATTCCTTGTTAATGAGTTTTTACTTTCTACAGTTAAGACAAAGAAAGTTTGAGAAACTAATGGGTCTTACTTGCTCTTCTTTCCAGATTGTTCTTCATCTTCTCCGGGGTAATAGCTTTTACATATTTGTCTCTTTTATTGGATATAATGATTTTTGGGAAATATGTGACAATGGGTTTGGTTACAAGAACTCGTAGAAGTAGAATGTGATTGTTTCATCATCTTCAAGATTCTCTACTTACACTAAACTGGTACTTTTTTATAAAAGACAAAACTTTTGGGGATTGTCTCAAATGTACTTTAGGTGTTTTGTGTTCCCAAAAGTCACATTTGTATGTACATTTTCATGACAGATTGTATCAATTGAGAAGAGATTACTAACTTATCAGGATTCTAATTGCAACATAATGCCAACGGTTTGATCTTTGTGTATATAGCCTTAGATTCTTAAGACACCCAAATTAAAGAATCACCATTGGAGGGAGTCAAACTAATAAAAAGTTAGTGGGGATGCTTAGATAAAAATAATATTAATTTTATTATTAATTTGTACTAAAGAGATCCTTATGGATATGACCAATGAGGATGGTCTAAGGACTAGATAATAAACCCAAATGAGACAAAAGTAAACCCTAATGAGTGAACACTAAATCCAAAGGAGACAAACTACGTATAAAATATATTTATGTAGCTATACATGTTGTGTAGGTCAACTAAACCCTAAGAAGTCAAAATTAAACACTAAACCCTAAGGAGTCAAAACCAAACCATAACGAGCCAAAACTAAATCCGAAATAGTAAAAACTAAACCCTAATAAGCAAAAACTAAACCCTAAGGACTATACAATGAACCTAAATGAGACAAAAGTAAACCCTAAGGGGTGAACACTAAACCCAAATGAGCAAAATAAACTATGCTAAAGATAAAGATATATAAAAAAGTAAGAGACAAACTACGTAACGGATATGTGTATGTAGTTGTACATATTACATATGTCAACTAAACCCTAAGGAGTTAAAACTAAACCCTAAAAAGTCAAAAGTAAACACTAAACCCTAAGGAGTCAAAAGTGAACCCTAAGGAGTGAAAACTATACCCTAAGGAGTCAAAAGTGAACCCTAAGGAGTGAAAACTATACCCTAAGGAGTCAAAATTAAGCCCTAATAAGTATACACTAAACCCTAAGAAGTGTAAATTAAACCCTAAAGAGTCAAAACTAAACATTAAACCCTAAGGAGTTAAAACTAAACACTAAAGAATAAAAACTAAACTTTAAGAAACACTAAACCCTAAAGAGTAAAAACTAAACCCTAAAGATTATACACTAAACCCTAAGAAATATACAATAAACCTTAATGAGACCAAAGTAAACTCTAAGGAGTCAACACTAAAACCCAAATGAGAAAAACTAAACCCTACTAAAGACATAAAAAAAAGGAAAGACAACCTACATATCTTATATGTGTATGTAGTTGTACATGTTACGTAGGTAAACTAAACCCTAAGGAGTCAAAACTAAACATTAAACCCTAAGGATTCAAAACTAAACCCTAAGGAGTATACATTAAACCCTAATAAGTATATGATAAATCCTAAGGAGTGTAAACTAAACCCAAAGAGTCAAAACAAAACCATAAGGAGTCAAAACTAAACATTAAACCCTAAGGAGTCAAAACAAAACCCTAAGGAGTCAAAACTAAACGCTAAAGAGCAAAAACTAAATCCTTAAGGAGCAAAAACTAAACCCTAAGGAGTATAAACTGAGCCCTAAGGACTATACATTAAACCCTAAGGACTATACAATAAACCCAAATGAGACAATATTAAACCGATCACAGGTGTAAACACGATACAGTGCGCAAAGTTTGGAAAGTACGAGGTTGCGTAGAAGGATTGTAGCACATAACTCTACGTAATAAGGACGAATGGGGAAGTTATGTGTAAACAGGAGGAAACAATAAAACATAATACGATGAAAACATGTTACGTAACGTAAACAGTTATAAAGTCACGAGAACTATGTAAGTTTAAAAAGTGAAAAGGAATTTTATAGCACATTAACATTTGTTACAACCCAGCATATGGAAATCAGAAGTACAAAGAGTATAGACATAGCAGGTCAGGACACGCGTGTCCGCTTGGCTGGTGGGGTGACGTCTTTAGCCGGAGAAGCATCGGTTGCCACTTTGGGGCGGTGAGATCGGTTCTTTTTTCGGACTGCTTCGTGACATTGGTATCAGCAGTCAAAGTTGCAGCAGTTGATGGCTCGGTAGAATCCGGTTGGACTGTTGAAGCGCGACCAGTTGCTTTCCTGGTTTCGGTGTTTTTTAGTCTTGTACTAGTGTTAGAGTATTTAATTGAGGGGGGCCGATGGTAGAGGAAACAGAGTATTGATAAAACAGTCTCAGTCAATCTTGATCAAGGTAAGAATCCTCAAAGATCAAAGAGACTAGATAGGAAAAAAAATTGTGAAAAAGAGAAACGGAATAAAAGCTATTATCCCGTAGTCATCCTTAACCCAAAAATTGTCCCCAAACCAAATCCTAAATTACCTCTACCAGAAAAAGGGATTCTCGATCTGGTCCACAAAGAGCTTGCATGTGGGGGAAAAGAGCACTAGTGGAGCTCAGATCACATAAGGCCACTACTTGTTAAGGCACCGACAGGTTTTCTTAAAAGATCGGAACCATAAACCACCACAGTACCACTCTCGTCCTTTCTTAACCAAGATCGGAATCAAAGAGCCGGTAAAAACATAAAACAAGAAAAGGAAGAAAAGGGGACCAATGGCGGCGACCAACCGCCGGTCCCAGACGATTGTTTCAGACTGTGCATAATACCATCTTCTTATCTTTCATTACGGAGGAACGGTTTGTGTTCGTTGACATTGGAACAAAAGGTACATAGATCGTCTGTTGATTTCTCACACAGTCTCATTAATTTTTTTTATATAGCCATTGTGTCCAATTGTATTCTAAGCTAACATGGTCTTCTGTTTTGTGATATGTTCATGTGTTGTTTTTTTTTTATTTTGTAATTTTTCTTAAGATAGGTTTTTCATCATCTATATCTTATCCACCGTAATCAAGTTCATTATCTAATACTTTTCATGTGTTATTCAATTTTTTTTTAAGGGACCAAACCACAACTAATTTGTCATTTAAGATTGAAGGTGATGGTGGCTCAGCTCGAGACTGAGGACCAAGCCTCCGTAACCAAACTCGATCATAGCTAAATTTTCGATCCTCTTTCCAACGACGCCGATTCTTCCTCCGCCGTCGTTGTTCGCTGCGACTCGACAAATCTTCTCGGTGAAGGAAACCCCGAGCGCGATGTAATTACCACGTGTTTTCTCTCTGGAATGGGAACTATTGCTAACGACACGAAAATCGTGACGGCTAATAAAAACTCTCCATTGGGGATCACGACGAGAGCAAAGATTCTGGCGTTTAATTGTTTTCACGGAAGCTATGGCGAGGAAGAACAGCGGAGACACGTTGAAACAAAACCTTGAGGGGTGAGCAGAAGGAAAATCATAGGACTTTTTGACGAAGACGAAGCCACGATAGAAACTTGCTTGGTTCGCTTTAACTCATGAATGAAACATTACTTGGCTTAGTCTTCCGTTCGCAAACAAGGTTCCATGCAAGTCTCGGAACTTTGTGCGATGTCCAATGGTTTTAAATAAGGATGTTGTTCTTAGGATTACGATCTATTGATCTGAATCAAATAAACATGCTTTCTTGATGTTGGTTTTGTGTGGAAATGCTTTAAACTCTTTTATAAAATTGAACTGAAATAGTAGCTGCTGGTCTTTTTTTTTCGTCTAAGAGATATTATTAAACAGAGAACAAGTACAAAACGAGTGCAGCACGATTACAAGTCGGCGGCCACAGGAAAGGCCCCAGAGTCCAAAACCGAAGTACACACGCCACAATCCCTAAGTTGTCTATCATTACACTAACTACCCAAACTAAATTAAACCTCAACCAAATACAAATTGTTGAACACAAGAGTTTCAAGGCAAACTAAGATGACAGAACATCACCCTCGGTCCATCACACACAATGATGATGGATATAGCAGAACTTGACGCCAAGAACAAGAAAGATCTGGAATAGCTAGACACTCCAATTAATCAGCAAGTCTTCGAACCGCCATCAGCTACACGTCCTCTTTTTACTGCTGCATCAAGCTAGATGGAGCCACTGAGAAGGCAACCTTGAACGGATTTTTATTGAACCGAAAACCTGCAAACCGGAGAAAAAACGCCTGAACCTACTCCAAATTAGTCTCGGTTGAAAGCCTAACTCAAGAGTTTAACAAATTGACTTGGGAGAAATAAAAAAAGCTTGGAAAGAAATCGTGCATGCAATATAGCAGGGCCAAGTCGAAAAGGAATCAAAACGAAATAGAGAGATCGGAGGGCAGATCGGACGGATTCAATTACAGATCTGGACCAAAGATCAAACTACCAAGTCAGATCAAGAACATATTTGATTCCACCGACAAACCCTAAAACCTAATCTACCTATGTCGAGTGATTAAACCACAAATAAACAAAGACTAAACGAAAGACGGGTCAAAGAAACAAGATCCGACCGATGCCAGCGGTCAAAGACCACCGTACCCGGCCGGGAAACGGAAAAAAAGCGGTTGTTCTCTCTCTAGAAATAAGAGAGAAGGCAAAGCCCTTCCTCTTTTTACTAGACTCTTCTTTCCGTAAATTGTCTTTGTCCTTTTTAGTAGTTGCTGGTCTTTTGTATTTGTCTGAGTTCAATTTCGTAGAGTTCAATTTCGTAACTTTCGTAAATACGAAATTGAACTCAGACAAATATATTTTATATATACATTTTGTTCATAACTAGATATTTCTCCAGCTATATTTTATATTTTGTTCAAGTGAACCCAGATATTTCCATACAACATATAGTGCATGATGCATAATATTGTATTCAGTTGTTTCTACTAATATTGCCTTCTCTATTTGTCGTTTTACTTTCATCTTATTATGCATGCACTATAATATGTGTATGCTTCTTTCATGTCTAAGATACATACGCCCACGTCCAAGTAATGTGGAGGCATGTGTGATGATGTGGCACTCATCAATTTATATGATTTATAGAATAATGTGTTTGGTGTTTCAATAAAGATGAATATACATATGTGCATATATATATAGTGCAATCAAAATATACTCAATTCCTTTACTAAACTTAGATGTCTAATAGTTACTATTTATTTTGTTACATCTATGTATTTGAACACAAAAAAAAGAAGTTATATAGAACTATTAAAACCATATATAACAAATAAACAAATAATACATTTTCCGCATTTCAAAGCACATGTTTGATCTTATACTCTATCCGATCTATGACTATAAGTTTACGAATATCAATAAATGCAACTTGTTGTCCCAAACACCACCATCCTTGGTTTATTTGATGGAATGAGGTTGAAAATATGGAGGGTTTGTTAAGGAGTGAGATGATGGTTGTAATCTTATCCCATATGGTTCAAAATTGTCTATTTTGGGATATGTGTTGTAGGTTCAACTTTGTAACGTTTATCTGGTTGGTAATTTATAATTTTTTTACTATATATATTTATTGTTTCAGACTTTATTGAGATTTTACGATTGATTATATTCACAATGTTTCTGAAATCCATAATTGTATTATGAACGTGTATACATCTTAATTGCAAATACGTAAATTAAACCATATTTGTTATTGAAGACAATATTCTCTAATTTTGGTACTGACTCAATTACATACACTCAATTACATTATTGTTACAAAAATATCAACTAATAATTTATTCAGTTATGTAAATAATTTGATATAATAATAATATATAAGCACAAAAATGTATATTACAACTATATATAAAAATAAAGAAAATAATACATTTATCCGCATTTCACTGCAGGGGTCAGAATCCTAGAACATCATTTGTTTATGAAAAGTATTTCTCATTCTTCTCTTTCATGTATATTTGCATATTTATGTTGTGCAAATTTGGCTGGCTTATATATGAAGTGTTGTATCTTATTTTAAAACTCGATCTGATATGATATATATCGTATGTTATTTACATATATGTAACTAACTAAACATTAAACTATAATAATGTAACTAACTACATATTAAACTAAATATCACAAATTTTATAATGAAATAATTGCTAAATAATATTATCCTATTAGTTGTCTCTAAACAAATTCAAACTAATTGAAAACATTTTAATATCGTATATGTTTTTCTACGTATATACATATACATATATATATATATATATGTATATTATATGTACATCTATATTACAAATATTTAAAACAATAAACACAACAAACATATACGTTGTTTAAGCACGGGTTAGAATCCTAGAAGGATATTTGCTTATTGAAAGTGTTTCTCATTCTTCTCTTTCATGCATGTCTACATATTTTTTGTTGTGCAAATTTGTCTGGCTTATATATCAAATGATATACGTTATCTTATTGATTACATATATTATATGGTATTGCATATATGTAACATACTATATTACATCAAATTACATGTTCGTAAATGTCATATATTTGATAGTCAAATAATTCTAAATACCATAGCCCTATTATTTGTCTATAAAAAAAATTAAAACTAATTGATAATTTACCAACATCAACATCTTAAAGCGGACTGGATAATGTTTTAGATAATTGACTAAAACCTGGAAAAATATTATATTATATCCATCATCTTGATTAATTATATAATTGATTACTTATTACATATATATCGTTTGCAGGATATGTCGTAGATAGAATACTTTTTAAAGTTTTTGAGGACTCGGCTTTCTCATTGGTATGAACGAGGAATAAAGTTTTGTTATTGGTTTCATTGACCAACTATTAAGCTATGGCTATGGATTTGAGGTTTCAATGGTTTACCAAAATTTATATCGAAATGATTTTTACTAATTTAATATAAAAAATAAAACAACATACAAATACCGTGCAAATCGTATTAAAGAAAAAATGAAAAAGAAAGCATACCGTGCTACACATTTATATACATGATAAATAACCTTGCTCACATATACAATGTTATAACCACTGTTTTAATTTGTATCAACATCATAGCAACTAATATAATTATAAAATCATTTCAACTAATATAATATAAAAGATAAACGAGACAAATATATCGTGCATTCACACGGGTACAATAATTATAATACTAAATAATATTTATATACATGATTCATAACCTTGATTAGATATACAATGTCATAAACACATTTAAATTTTGTATCAAAATAATAGCAACTAACATGATTAAAAATAATAATAATAACAAACATATACCATGCTCTCCACATTACGGATAGAATCCTAGTACATGTTAATGAGAGACACCATTTTATCCAATATAGATCCAAAAAGCACATCTGCAACTAAAAGAAACTATGGCTTCAAAAAAAATGCTCTCAGTTCAATCTCTCTTATTTCTCTCTCTTTTGATAACCAGGTATGATTTGGGCTTTTAACTCCCATATATCTTCCCATTGTTAGTGTAGCTGTCAAGTAGTCCACTCACCAAATTTTCTAATGGGCATAAAGTGTGATACCATTTCGACTAGCCAAATGAGTGTATTCAGATAATTTTATGTTGAGGAAAATCAGTTTACGGGCTAGACTCACCGGGCGAATCCTCCACAAGTGTGAGAGTCACCATCCCACCACAAGTTTTATCAATCCTGTTTTTTTGTGTGTTTTTTTTTTTTTGCAAGGACAAAACACCCTCTGGTTAATTAATTTTTGCAAATCCAAACTCTTAATTATATATTCAACCTTCATACAAAAACAGTTATACAGATTACATTATGATACAAAATAGTTAACGAAGGATATGTTGAGTAGATTTCAAAATAATATGATATTATTATGAGTGTTATGAACCCATTATGGATATCCACTATATCATTAATCTTAGGAATGTTTTAGAGGACTTAAAGAGCAAATCTAAACCCTAGACTTGTACCGTATATAAATCTTGCTAATCTATTTGAATAATAGACAATCATATTATTCACAACAACTTATCAGTACAAAACTTTAGCCGTTGAGCAAACAAAAACCTAGCCAATTAACCAAATAAAACTTTCACAATCACTACAAAAAATCTCAACATTGATGACGTTTACGTCTCCATATATTTTGATTAGTCCGTCTACTTCACAGTCACCGCACCAAATAGTGATGATGTTTTTATCGAGTTGAGATCCACAGAAACATGTCATGTAGACATCGTCATCATGCTCCAGGGTAGATTCTTCCAAATCATATATTACTCTTGAGATCCATGCGTTTAATTTTTTGGTTAAGTTATGCCTTATTACTTACTGAATTAATGTATACTTTAATATGGTGGCCTAATAATCCACTCCTCCGAATATAGATAAGTAGATCATAATGCTTTATTAAGTTATATGATAACAATTTTGATTGTGGTATTTCTGGTATAGTCAATCATGATTTACTAATTTATTAATTCCTTGTAAGATTATGTTTTTAGCTTTACTACAGTAATAAAGCATGAGAAAATGGTTCACTGAGTCAATTGATATGCCGGTTGTTTTCCAGGGCACATATTTTTATTGTTTCATAATTAAAATCTTACTGTTTTATTAGAACATGTTACAGAAAAATATGAATATAACGATTTTGTAGCTCGTAAAGTGTAATGATTATAAAATTATGATGACATACTTTATCGTTTGGTTTTGTTTAATATGATCCGCTTTAATGTTTGTTTTTTTTTTTTTTTTTTCATTTAGTTGATGGTTTAATCTTTTGAGATAGATTTTAGTGTTTTCCTTTGCCCTTAAAGTAAGATACAAAACTATTTTCATCGGACTTTATAACTTTTACCATATTTTATATAAAACAAATTTAAATTCAGGTTTATGGTTCTGGTATGAATTTTGAACTGAACAATTTATTATGGATTTGTAAAGATTACACTAGGGTTTTTGCACATAATCTCTGCATGTTTATTCACATGGTAATTGCACACATTTGTCATATAATTCTATTTGACGGACTGATTGTGAACATTTAATATAATGATATTAATGAAAAGTGCATGATGTTTAAGTTGATTTTTTTTACAGTGTTCTTAAGCGATAGTATATTTGTTCATCATAAGATTCATTTTGAGATGGATCTGAAGTTTTATCATCTCGAAGGGAGGGGGGGAGGGAATTAAAGAATCTTTTATAGAAAAAGTGACATAGACCATAAACATCCACAAGTTCTTTGGAACAACTCTCAAATGAAAGGTGTGTTCATTGAAATCCACTACATGAGATTAGTTGCACCTAAAACTGTCTTAAGTTTATGATGTGGATAACATATTATTCATGCATAGATACTAAAGAAAAAAAAACTTTATCTTTCACAAAACCCAATGTTGTCTTGAAGACAAAATGGCGTGAATAGAAGTTTGAAAATTATTTTGAACTGGTCTTCGTAAAGTTGAACTAGATTTTTTTTTTTTTTACTCATAATTATATATATTGATTAAGGAATCCAACAGCGTCAACTACAGAGAAGAAGGGGCCAAAAGATATGCTCAAAACAGAGGAGTGGAGCCTGAAAAAGGCAAAACAGAGCACACTCGAAAGGACTCAAAAAAGAGAAAAGAGAAGAAAGAAAAACTCGGGGTAAGGGAGTACCAAGCTGCACATCAAGAGACAGCTTTTCTTCAGCATCAGACAGGCCTTTAAGCCAGGTGGGGGCACCATCCGCCACATAAGATTTGACTCAAAAGTCTTCTACAATACTCGTCACGATTGATTGGGCTCCTCGGTTACATCCAGGTGGTTAAAAATCCAAGTTCCAGTGAAGTTGGTTCTGTGTTCGTTCTAGCAACGGTGCGAGAATTCCATGATAGGCAGGCCAGTCCTTTGGCTTGTGGAGGGCCTTAATCGCCTCCATTGTAGAGGCAACAAAGGTTACATGAGCCTTGTGTAAAGATTGTATGCTCTCCAATGCCCACTCACAGGCTTTGAACTTAGCTTCCAGATTTGTAGAAACCATGCTAAAAGATTGCTTGCTATGGAGCAAGACATTCCCAAGAGAGTCCCGTAACACCCAAGAGCATCCAGATGTAGCACTTATTTGTTCCAGGAGTGACCAATATTTCATTTTAAACGACCTTGTGTTGGTAGTTGCCAGAATGGTTCAGAAGCCTCCTCGACTTTTTGTGCCTTGAGCGGCGAAACTTGTGCCATACGCCACTGTCGAGCATCCTCACTAGATTTATGAACAACTTCCTCATCTGTGAAGAGTTTTCCTCCTAAGAAGCCAGAGAAGCCATGGAATAACCGATCAAATTTCCTTGGGAATCGCCGCATTCCCACAGACATATAATATGTGATTCATGTTCTCAAAGATCGATGGACAAAAACCATTGAAAGGTAAGGGAACATTGGCACACGCCCATACTTGTCTCGTAATTGGACATTCAATAAGTATGTGGTGCACAGATTCTGTATCATTCAGGCACAGCCAGCAGTCATCAAAGGTTTTAATGCCTCGTGTCTTGAGACAATCAGCAACCGCTATAGCACCGTGTAAAACATTCCACATGAACAGCTGTATCTTGGGAACTGTTTTTATTTTCCAAACTGATGTGAAGAGAGGATTGAGAGAGGGCGCAGCCTCTGCTAGTTGAAACAAATCTTTCTTTGCATCCCTCAATTGTAACTTATATCATGTTTTCACCAAATAACTGCCATGGTTAGTCTCTGACCAGATGAAAAGATCAGGTTTGTAGAGAGCATGTCTTTGAGCTCGGATATGTCTACATTCCGCTTCTGGAAATACGGTCGCCAGTTAAGTGAAATCCCAGTCCCTGGTTAACGAATCTATTAGTCCTAAAGCAGTAAGATTGATGTTCATCACACCATTCAAACTGATTGCAGGCCTATCTACGCCATCTTTTACCCATTGATCACGCCAAACAAACGTATTTTTCCGTTTCTAATCATCCTTCTAAGCCCTTTGACTAGGAGCTCTCGTCCAAATATCATACTCTTCCACGCATAGGTAGCCTTGTCTCCCTGCCCTGCCATGAGGAAGCTAGTTGCCATCAACGAAATATATGCTTTTGAAAACCTGCGTGAAGAGATATCATGGTTCATGTAAGAATCTCTAGGCTTGCTTAGCCAACAGAGCCTGATTGAAAGCTAATAAATCCTTGAACCCAATGCCTCCATTGTCTCTTGGCAGAGTCACACGATCAGCTCCCACCCAATGAATCTTGCGCTTAAACTCCTCGTCGCTCCACCAACATTCCATCATCGCACTAGTAAGACTTTTACATAGAGTGATTAGAATCTGAAAGCAAGTCATAGGAAAGGCCGGCATCGCCAAGGCTATATATAGATTTCTTGTTCCCCCTTGGGACAGTTTTCTCGCATACCAGCATGTGAGATTAGCTAGGAATTTATCCTTGATGAAACCGAGAAGTTGTATTTTGGATCCAGTGCAGCTCTCCGGCAAACCCAAATACTTACTGGTTCCCCCCTCGAGCTGAATTCCCGTCAAAAGTTTAATGTATGTGGGGGTCAAATATCCCCACATGCGATCACAAGAGAGCAGTCGAAGGAAATGACTAAGTCCTGGAAATTTAGGCCAAGGACATCTACTAAGACATGACCTTGGCAATTCTTCTGCTAAAAGATGTCAAGCAAGTCTAACTGAGTCACTTCCTCGGGATAATCTGCATTTTGACATGCCGAGAACATTAACAGAATCACGAACTCGGCATAGTTCTCCACCTTCACCATGCCGAGGACATTTTTGGTATCATGTCCTCGGCCAGGTTTTGCACCACATACATCATGCCGAGAAAATAACAGAATCATTACCTCGGCCCATTCTTGTCTATTCCCGAAGGCCGAGTTCGTCATCATATAATGGTGGGCCGAGAAAACACTTAGAATAGCCCAGTACCTATCGAAGGCCGAGATGATCGAAGTCCAAGCAGACGAGTCGACCTGAAGGAAACGACAAGATAGATCAGGAATATACGAGAATATGTAGGAGTTTAAGTTATCGTGAGGTCGGCATAATCTTATATATATAGACTTCTTAGGTTAAACTTGTAGATCATCTCTTTCTGACTTAAGAACCCTAAAAGCTTACGCTACAAAAGACGATCTCTTATTCAAATCAATACAAAAGCTCTTCGTTAATTCTTTGTATTTGTGCTTAGCTCTTTGCTTCGAGATTCCCTCTTTAGAATCTCGAACAAATAGTGATTGTGTGTTTTTACCCACACAATGTCCTCCTGCCGGCACCCGGGAACCAAAGTTGATAGCTGATTTGTCGACATTGATAACTTGGCTTGGTGTCGAACAACACCACAAGAGTGTCGAACGACACCCCTTCTAAATCAGCTAAGGAAACTTTTCTTATATTGCACAAACCGCCTCAGAATTTATGGAAAGTTTCCAGAAGACCCGAAACGTCTTTTGGTTGTATAAATACTTGTTTTGAGGCTTAGTTTCCACATATCTTAAAATTCTTTTAAGACTTAAGCAATAGAATTGTTCCAGAGCTTTTAGGGAGAAGATTCTACTCATAGAGAAGATTTCTGAACCTTTTTATTACAAGCATTCTTCTTTCATCATGTTCATTGTTAATTAATATGTGTGAATAGTTTGCTTGTTAGACTTCGGGTAATTCTAGGGTTTATGATGAATTGATAGTTTAAGATAATTGTTTAAGGAATCATATATAGTTCTTCATCTAAAATTGTGCTTGGGACTAGTTCATTGATTGGCCACTTTGAATTAGATTATAGGTTAATTAATTGATGTGAAAGCATAATTAATTGTTGGAAATATTTTAGATGAACAAAATACCTATTTGCAAAGAAATTTGGTTTATGTATTTTGTGAATCGATTAAACTTATGATTAATGCTTGTCTTTATTTATAAAATTTGCAAAGAAATTTGGAATTTTATGATTTAGACATAGATAATCTTCGCAATGATAGTTGGTTGATTTTACATTTGTGATTCATGTTCTAGAATAGGTCTTAATTATCCTCTTAATATTATTTTATCTTTGAATTTCAGATTACCCAAAGAATTACCCAAACCCTAGCTTTTGACTCATTGATTTGAACTCATTCTCTATCGTTTTAATTAATAGTAATTCGTTAGTCATTCTTATTAAATCTGCTTAGTGAAAGCTTTAATTCTTAAATTTATAGTGCAACTTAAAGTCTCTTGGATCTGATTCCTAAATACTACAGTTAATTAACTGTGCTCTTGCAGTTAGCTCTTATGGTAAATTTGAGCATATCAAGTTTTGGCGTCGTTGCCGGGGACTTAATTGTCTGTCTATAGATTATAGTTTTAGAATTTCGTCTAAATTTTAATTTTATTTTAATTTTTCGGTTTTTAAGTTTTATTTTTAATTTTCGTTTTTAATTTTTAATTTTTATTACTCACATATTTATTTTTTATTTTAGGTGATAAAGAAATCAACGACCATGCCACTAGTCATGCCACCTACAGTTATTCTCATTCAGAAGGAAAATGGTCAGTTGTTTGATGCTGAGAAAAACAGACACAACGCTCAAGGCCAGAAGCTTGATGATCAAGGACCTGAAGCAGCCATGACACTTGCAGACTACAACACACCAGACATGTTCTACTCTAACAGATTTGCCATTAGATTGCCATCACTCAGCGCAAATAATTTCAACATCTCACCACACATGTATGATTTGGTTGGACAACATCAATTCAGTAGAAACCCCAATGAGTATCCTATGGATCACGTAGAGAAGGTGGAAGATCTTGTCAGCTCCATCACGGCGAAAGGGGTAACGGATGATTATCTATTTTGCAAACTCTTTTCCTATTCACTTGCAGGAGAAGCAGCTAGCTGGCTTAAACAACTTCTACCAGGCTCTTTGACAACTTGGGAAGCAACAAGAATGCCTTCTTGAACCACTTTTATGATGATGCTAGATCTGAAGACTTGAGGAAACAGATCTCTTCATTCACTCAGGGTCCTAGGGAGTCTTTCAAATCAGCATGAATTCGATTTCAATTGTACCAGAGAGACTGTCCACATCATGGCTTCAGCGATGCTCAGTTGCTTAGCACATTCTTCAGAGGTGTTGATTGGAGATACCAGATGTCACTTGACTCTGCCAGCAATGGAAACTTCATGACTAGAAGTCCACAAGATGCTTCGGTTCTCATCATGAATTTAGCTTCCAGCAATAGCACAAAGATGTCTGACTATGAGAGAAAAAAACAAGTGGGAAGCCTAGAAGGATCACAGATCGCTGAAGTTCAAGCTAAGCTAGACTCCATGCACAGTCTTTTGTTTGGAAACGACAAGAAGACAGTCTCCTTTGCTGATGTCAATTCAAATGAAGAGGAAGAGAATGTATATGTCAATTATGTTGGTGGAAATTTTCAAGGGTCTAAGTTTCCATACGGTCAGAACAGGAACTTCAATTCTAATCAGCCATTTCAGAAACAGAACTAAAGAGGCTACGCCGGGAATTATGGAAATTCAGATTATCAATTTCCGCCACCAAAGTCATATGAATTTCTCAAGGTTGAGTCAATGTTCAAAAGATTGCTTGAAGGACAACAAAAGCTGACGGTGGATTTTAATGGGAAGATTGATGAGATGTACACTGATATGAACAGCAAGTTTGAAGCGCTCAACACTCATGTCAAGATGCTTGATATTCAAGTAGCTCAAACTGCAGAATCGGTGAGGAGACAAGAAAGTTTTCTTCCTGGAAAGTCCGAATAAAATTTTAAGCAATATGTCAATATGGTCGGCCTATCAAGCAGAGGAGAGATGTAATTAGTTTTTGGTAGGAGTATAACCCAAGAGGAGCTCGATTCAGTGGAAGATTATGAGAAAACGTGATTTTGAAGACTGCAAGAAGCAATGTCGACCGACACCATAGTGGGTGTCGTTCGACACTTCAAAGTCTCGACCCTCACAACATACATGTGTCGAGAGGAGAAGAAGAGAATGTCTCCATACACGATGGTCTCGAACGACACCATCAGGGTGTCAATCGACAACCTTCGAGAGATAGACCTATTTCAGATGCCAAAGATGCAGATTTAACCCCAAATGCCACCGCAAACAAGGATGATACACCATCAACCTCAGCTGTTTCAAGGGCCAAAAATGCAAATGTTCCAACCCCTGAACGAGTTTACAAGCCAAAGGTATCTTATCTCAAACCGCTTAAGAAGTCCGAGAAGGAGATAGAGATGTAAATTGAAGATAAACGTCAAGCCATTATGTGGAATATCATTGTTGAATCTCCTTCTTATCGGTTCATCAAGAATTCGCCGGCTATTAAGAGTTACATCAAACAATTGAGTGTAACTAATGTCAGCATTGAAGAAGGCGTTCAAGCTATCCTCAAGGAGATTAATGCGATTAATGTCAACCCTCATTCAAATTGTTAAAGCAGATACTTTCCCACCAACATTGAAGACGCTCAAAAAGATGGAAAGGCCGGGGAAATTCGTTTTCAATTGTTCGATCAAAGGTAGTGAAAATGAAGGACTCTCTATGTGATATTGGTGCCACTTGCAATGTTATGTCGCAGGCAGTTGCAAGAAGACTTGGAATTTCAACCCAACAAATTCCCAAGTCACCCATCATTTTGGCGGACTCTTCACCGGTGACTGCTAAGGGTTTTGCTCCAGATGTGATGCTTCAAATTGGAGATTTTCTAGTGCCAGCTGACTTCTATATCATGGATATCAATGAAGACATTAACAGACCATTTATTCTTGGGTCTTCATTCCTTGCCACCGTTGGAGCAGTTATGGACTTTCCAAATCAACGGGTCTCCTTCTCAAACATCAACACAAAGGTCTTCTATCAGTTTCATATTATTGGAGGAACCTCTTGCAAGACTATTATACATGATGAGAAGCAAAATTCAGCTCTTAAAGATGCTACAAAGGAAGTCGAAACCGTTATCAAGGACACTCCAAAAATCAACGAACCAGTCAAAACCAAAAGCAACAGGACTTCAAAGCCATTAACTAAAATTAGCATAGTCATTCTGGTGGAGCTAAGGGACATGGGCGATGATGTTTTTCAAAGATAGGTTGCGAGATACGATGGCGTTATTTCCTAATTTTTCTTCTTGGCAGGTTAAATGCGATGTGCTAGCACCAAAGGGAAAATATCGAAGGTTCACATACGATCCGCCTTAAGTCACCATCCAAACAATAGTCAGGTTAATGACTAAAGATTAAGCATTTGGTGGGAGGTAACTCACTTGTGAGTTTTCTATACTTGTACTATTTATATTAATTATTTTTGGTGTTTTTTAATTTTTTAAAATACTTACGGTTTTGAATTTTTTTTAAAAAAATTTGATTTATTTTTTTTAAATTCGGTCAGATTTTCTACTATTTATGAAATTATTTTCGTGATATTTACTATTATATATTATGTAATACGGATTTTATACTATAAAATAAAAAGGGTTATTTCAAATAAATCAGATTTAGTGGACAGTTGCTTTATGTGTCGACTGACCACTATTCATGTCGATCGATCCCATTAGTGTCGATCGACGCCCTCATTAGTGTCTATTGACACCCCCCGCATAACAAAGGTAAGTGTTCTGATTTTGGCTATTTCGATAAATATTTCTTTCTTTTCTCGTCTCGAGATTTTTATACACTAGGTCAATGTTGTTTAAGATTGAGGGAGAGAAAATACTAGTGTATTTTTCTTTGTCTTGCTTTTTGGGATAATTTTTATATTTTTATCAAGTCGTTTTATTGAGTCAAAATTGTCAAATTATGGTATTTTCCTTTGGTTTATTGCATTAACATTGTCTTCTTAATGACCATATTTGCATAGGCAATTTCAGATCAGACTAACGAAAAATCCAAAGGCCAGTTAGTAGTACAAAGACACCCATATCTAGTTATGAAGATCCAAACGGTTTGAGCTTATTGCACATCTTCAATGTGATCAAATGCTTTAGGATTTGATTCTTCCATTCGTGCTTGTCAGATTCAATAAGTAAGAGAAAGCATTTTTTACACTCCCTTTCGAAAAATTGACTTTACAATACGGTTACAATACAATTAGGTAAAATACTAGGGTCGCCTAGGAAATGGCTTTTCCGATGATGGTACATAAATTTTAATTAGATGAAGGTACAAGCTAGAGACTAAAAATCTCAATGATCCACAACCAAATCATAATGATACTCAAGTCTGGGGGAGAGTAAGGAATATTTATGTTCAAGTGTGGGTTTGTCAAACATTGTATGGGAAAGAAGTCTAGAATTTTTTAAAGCATTGGGATCAAAAAAAGAGGCAAGCTATGATAATGGCATCGACTTCATAACTAGGCCGTGGGTTCGAATTTGGAATGCTAATGAAGTTTAAGGAGAAGTACATGGTGGTCTCGTTTGGATTGGTTATGTAAATTGTGGCTTACGAGATGACTAAGTGGTGAAGGTCTTAAAGGGAAGGTGAGTTCAGCTGTTTTCAAACTTCTTTCACAACTTTTTTCTAAGTTTGCTTGAGGGCAATCAAAGGCCAAGTCCGGGGGAGTTGATATATTGTGGATTTTATGGTATTTAGCCACGATATAAAATGTTTATCGTGTCTTTTAATTGTTTTTCTAGTCTTTGTTAGTTTTACAGGTTAAATCACACATTTTGTGTTTTTGGAGCATTCTAGAGTGCTTTGGAGCTTTTAGAGGCAAATTAGCGAAATGATGATGCAAAACCAGTCTGAAGGGCTTCAATGATCACACCCACGGGAGGTCTTCCCATTGGATTTTTTATCTCATATTTTTACACAAGATAGGAAATTGATTTAGCTTCACTTTGGTGGTGTTTTGAACTCATTCTGATTCATGGTTGAAGAGATATGACAGTTTTAGTGAAGACATGTCGTTTTGGCGAGCAAACAGAGTAAGACAAGAATTGACTTAGTGTCGAAAGACACCACAAGACTGTCGAACGAAACCACAAGAGTATCAAACGACACCAGAAGAGCGTCGAACAACACCCCTTCTAAATCAGCTAAGGAAACTTTCCTTTTACTGCACAAACCGCCCCAGAAGTTATGGAAAGTTTCCAGAAGAACCAAAACGTGTTTTGGCTGTATAAATACTTGTTTTGAGTCTTAGTTTTCACATAACTTAAATTCTTTTGGGACTTAAGGAATAGAGTTGTTCCAGAGCTTGTAGGGAGAAGATTGTACTCATAAAGAAGATTTATGAACCCTCTTTATTTATTTTATTGGATATTTCTTTTACATGCATTCTTCTTTTATTATGTTGATTGTTTCAATTAATATGTGTAAGTAGTTTGCTTATTAGGCTTAGGGTAATTCTAGGGTTTATGATGAGTTGATAGTTTACGATAATTGTTAGATGAATCATATATAGTTCTTCGTATAAAATTGTGCTTAAGACTACTTCATTGATTGGCCATTCTGAATTTGATTATAGGTTAATTAATTGATGTGAAAGCATAATTAATTGCTGGAAATATTTTATATGAGCAAAATACCTATTTGCAAAGAAATTTGGTTTATGGATTTTGTGAACAAATTGAACATATGATTAATGCTTGTTTTCATTTAGACATAGATAATCTTCGCAACGACAGTTAGGTGATTTTACATTAGTGATTCATGTTCTAGAACATGTTTTAATTATCCTCTTAATATTATTTTATCTTTGAATTTCAGATTACCCAAAGAATTACACAAGGCCTAGCGTTTGTCTCATTGATTTAAACTCATTCTCTACAATTTTAATTAATAGTTATTCATTACTCATTCTTATTAAATCTGCTTAATGAAGTTTTAATTCTTAAATTTATAGTGCAACTTAAAGTCTTTGTGAATCTGACCCCTAAATACTACAACTAATTAGTTTTTCTCTTGCAGTTGGGTCGACTTGCGTAGGCTACATGTACTATTGCGTTTCCTGCGCTGTCTACACAAACTAATTCCCTCTTTAATCTGCTACACAAACTAATATTTTTTTTTATACAACTACACAAACTAATCTAACTCTTTTGGGATCCCCAAACCGGTCGGCGTTTAAATTTTTGAACCGAACTGGATTTGACAATTAACCTATAAAATATATATATATATATATATATATATATATATATATATAAAACGAATGTGAATGTGACAATATGATACATGCAGCGTAGTGGTATGTGCGCTCCATAACGGGGGGAGATCATGAGTTCGATTCCCCTCCATGGTCTAGTGGTCTTGGACCATGGTTTTAGGTGTATGGTTTCAAGTTCGATTTCCCTAGGATTCAGGTTTAAGATTTTTTTATTTTTTTTTTGGTTAATTGTCAAACCGGTTTGGTTCAAAAAATTAAACCCGGTTTGCCAACAAATTTGGGGATCCCAAGAGAGTTAGATTAGTTTGTGTAGTTGTATACATAAAATATTAGTTTGTGTAGCGGAGTAAAGAGTGAATTAGTTTGTGTAGATAGCGTAGGAAACGCGATAGTACGTGTAGCCTACGCAAGTCGACCCCTTGCAAGCTCTTAGGGTAAATTTGAGCATATCGATAATTTTAAAAAAAACAAATATATGCCAGCACGGGTAGAATCCTAGTACATGTTAATGAGAGACACCATTTTATCCAATATAGATCCAAAAAGTATGTATGGAACTAAAAGAAACTAGAGTTATTGGGCTGAGTGACCCTAAAATCAACCAAAACTATGTGTATGACCCTGAATTATTTTTAATTGTAAATATGGGACTTTGTGACCAAATTGCCCCTAACTCACAAAAACAAAAGATACAGTCAATTGCAGATGTCTCACACATCACTGTAGACATCTGACAAAAGTTGTAGTCTCTCTCCTCTCTCTTCACATATTTATTTTTTTGCTATTTTTCACATTTCTTCATGTCAAACTTTTTTTCTTTCTCTTTTCTCTCCCTCTCTCTTTAAGCTTTTTCATTTGATCTTATTAATGTTGATGGTAATGATTTTGATTGATTTAGAAGATAAAGTTTGTTGAAAGTCTGATTGTTAAATATACATTCAATCACTACACGTATAAATAAATTGTTATCGGCTATAATATATATTAATCGTCTAACATTTAATTAGACGCTCTAAAATATTTCATGTTAGATGTCTATAGGTGACATAATGAAAAAAACATTCTTATTATCCGTCTAATGTATTGAGTATCGGTCTAACATATAGTAAACCACAATTAGTAATGATTGTAACAATCTGTTTATGTTTGATTGTATGGATGTAATAAAGCCAGTAAATAGCTACACATGTATGTGTACATATAATCATTATTGTATATGTACAATCCGTATTATCCTATATCCTTATGTACCCCTGTCTCTACTCATACCTACTAACCACCTATATCTTAATTTGTCCCCACCTTCATAAGGATATACTTGTCTTTAACTATAGCAAAGTCTCATGCTACCTAATTTTGGATTTTTTTGTGTCATTTACCTAACTAAGTGACCAAATAGGATCATTTACTTAATTGACTCAAGAAACTATGGCTTCAAAGAAAGTGCTCCCAATTGAATCTCTCTTATTTATCTCTCTCTTTTGATAACCAGGTATGATATGGGCTTTTAACACCTAGATATCTTTCCGTTGTTAGTGTAGCCATCAAGTAGTTCACTCACCAAATTTTCTAATGGGCATAAAGCATGACACCATTTTGACTAGCCAAATGAGAGTTTTTAGATAATTTTATGTTGAGGAAAATCAGTTTATGGCCTAAACTCACCAGGCGAGTCCTCCACAAGTGTGAGAATCACCATCCCACCACAAGTTTTATCAATCCTTTTTTATTTTTATTATTGTGTTTTTTTAGCAAGGACAAAACACCCTCTGGTTAATTAAATTTGCAAATCCAATTTCTTAATGATATATTTACCTTCATACAAAAACAGTTATACAGATTACATTATGATACAAAATAGTTAACGAAGGGTATGTTGAGTAGATTTCAAAATAATATGTTATTATTATGTGTGTTCTGAACCCATTATGGATACCTATTATGGGGCTCATTAACCTTATGAATGTTTTAGAGGACCTAGAGAACAAACCTAAATCCTAGATTTGTACTGTATATAAGTCTTGCTAATCTATTGGAATAATACACAACCAGATTATTCGCAACACGTTATCATCACAAAATTCTAGCCGTATGAGCAAACAAAAACCTAGCCAATTAATCAAATAAAACTTTCACGATCACTACAAAAAATCTCAACATTGATGACGTTTACGTTTCCATAGCTTTTGATTAGTCCGTCTACTTCACAGTCACCGTTCCAAATAGTGATGATGTCTTTATCGAGTTGAGATCCATAGAAACATGTCATGTTGACATCATCATCATGCTCCAGCGTAGATTCTTCCACCGTCACCCTCGTATCTTAAACAAGATAAGTTCCAAATCATATATTACTCTTGAGATCCATGCGTTTTATTGTTTGGTTAAGTTATGCCTTATTACTTAATGAATTATGTATACTTTAATATAGTAATCTAATAATCCACTCCTCCAAATATAGATAAGTCGATCATAATGCTTTATTAAGTTATGTGTTAACAATTTCGATTGTGGTATTTCTGGTATAGTCAATCATGATTTACTAATTTATTAATTCCTTGTAAGATTATTTTGTTTAGCTTTATTACAGTAGTAAGGCATGAGAAATGGTTCACTAAGTCAATTGATATGCCGATTGTTTTCCAGGATTCATATTTTATTGTTTCATAATTAAAATCTTACGTACTGTTTTTATCAGAACATATTACAGAAAAATATGAATATAACTATTTTTGTAGCTCGTAAAGCGTAATGATTATAAAATTACGCTGACATGCTTTATCGTTTGGTTTTGTTTTTTTGTTTTTTTGTTTTTTGTCTCAAAGGTAATAAGTTTGTGTTTTGACTAATTAAGACCTTAACAACTAATTTCTATCGCTGTAGTAATTAAGGATCG
>OVAP01001063.1:0-26870 GCA_900406295.1 Aurinia saxatilis
TCTGTACACTTGCAGTTTAACTACAAAGGGTAAAACTTTGTGTATCACCTGTTCCTAAGGCTTCCTCAACATTTGAAGTTACCATGGTGAGTGAACTCATTAATCCACCAAAATTGTTGCAAGACAGCAGTAATCTCATCACAGATTCCTTTTGGTAAAAGACAGCAGTTCATAGTATATATTGGAAGGACCATAGCTATAGACTTGAGCAAAATATATTTCCCCGCTTGAGATAAAAATTTAAACGACCATCCCGTTGTGCGTTCCTTCACCTTATCGATTATATCACAGAACAGATCCTTCTTATTACGCCCGAAGTGTTCAGGAAATCCTAGATATTTTCCAAAGCCATCTTCACTATTTATTTGCAGAATACTACGCAAATGATCTTTCCGGTCACACATCATTTTAGCTCCAAACGTGATTGAGGATTTAGACAAATTCACTGTCTGGCCCGATATGTGTTTATATTCAGAAAGAATATCACTAATAGTTGTACAGGATTTGGCCGTAGCATGACAAATGAACAAGGAGTCATTCGCAAATAAAAGATGGCTGATTGTTGGACCGGTATCACTAATCTTCATACCCTGTAACTCCCGGCTTGCTTACGCGCGAGACAGCATAAAACTGAGAACCTCGGCACAGATAATGAATAAATATGGTGATAGGGGATCACCTTGTCGTAAGCCCCGTGAAGGAGTGATATGGCCTCGCGGTGAACCATTGATAAGTGTGGAGAATGTGATTGATTCAATGCATGCCATGATCCAGGAGATCCATTGCTGACTAAAGCCCATATGATGCATTGTCTCACGAAGAAATTGCCATTCGACTCGATCATAAGCTTTAGAGATATCTGTTTTTATTGCCATATAGGACTTGGCCCATCGTTTGTGTGACTTTAAAGAATAAAGAATCTTGTGTGCCATAATAACGTCGTCCATGATGTTCCTCCCTGGGATGAAGGCCGCTTGATTTTCAGATACTAGTCCTAGTAAATGCTCTTTTAATTGGTTGACCAAGATCTTCGAGATTATCTTATAGCCAACATTGCACAATGCTATCGGCCTGAAGTCCGAAAGCTTCGATGGTGTATCATGTTTTGGTGTCAAGCAAATGTTGGTATGATTTAATGTATCTCTGAGCTCTGATGTAGTAAAATAAGATTCCACCTCGCGGATAATAGATGACTTCGCCTCAGACCAAAACTGTTGGTACAAAGCCCCCGTAAATCCATCAGGACCAGGAGCTCGTTCTGCAACCATACTAAAGACCGTAAATTTTATTTCTGATTCGAAAACTTGCCATGTGAGGTTATCATTGACCGCAGCCGTTACTCGTTGTGGGAAATCCATAAAGACATGTGAGTATGATGAAGAAGGCTGTCGCGAAGTTTGAAACNAAAAGCCCCCGTAAATCCATCAGGACCAGGAGCTCGTTCTGCAACCATACTAAAGACCGTAAATTTTATTTCTGATTCGAAAACTTGCCTTGTGAGGTTATCATTGACCGCAGCCGTTACTCGTTGTGGGAAATCCATAAAGACATGTGAGTATGATGAAGAAGGCTGTCGCGAAGTTTGAAACAGATTCATGAAATATGATGTTGCAGCAGAACCGATGGCTTCATCACCGCGGTGAACAAAGCCTGTCTCATCTGCGATAGCCAGAATACAGTTTCTAGCATGTCGATTCTTCATAGATGCATAGAAGAATTTAGTGTTGCGGTCTCCTTTAGTAAGCCAATTGACACGGGACCTCTGTTTCCAATATTGTTCATCTTCTTCATAAGCTAGGTACACTCCGCATTCAATTGATGTTGTAAGGTTGTGATACGGGGTTGAACATCGCGTTTATTATTACGCTTCCATTGTGAGACTAAGCAATGACAAGATGATAGTCGGGAGCTAAGATTATATGTAGTTGGATCCGCTTGGTCCCAATAGGCATGAGAAAATTAGTCAAACAAATTAGTCAAAGTCTATCAAACAAATATCACCTTTGAAAAACCATTAATAGAAAATATTCATGGAGATTAAATCCGCTTACGGGGTTGTTTTCGTTGTCTGGTTTCTTAATTTATATGGTTTTTTCTGTTTAATGGATATAATAACTTTTCGTGAAGTAAAACTTTGCTTTATAGGTGTTTTTTTTATCATCTGTCGAATCCCGGACTATATGGCACATCCACGCCAATGACACAAATCAGTGTATTAGATGCCATTTGTTATGTATAATCTTTTTTGCTCATGTGATATGCTTTACATTTTAGCATCCAAAACATAATAACAAAACTTCACACTGCTAATAAACTCACAAAGCTCTCTTATCCATTGCATTACAGTATTTGATGCAATAATTTGAAAAAGAAGAAGAGGAAGAGGAGGATCCAGAAATGGGTGAAACCGAAGAGTGAGAAGAATGGATGGGATTCCGTCAACCGTGCAAGATTCTTTCTATAGAGATGGAGGGTACAGTTTGAGAGCTAGACACTTATTGCATCTTGAAGGAAGTTTGTCATGGCTCGGGTGAAAGACAAATCATCTACTCTAATCGCAAGCACTAAAAGATGACACATTGTCCGCTTTCATGATGGACACCACCCAAATTTTGCAACCATGCTTTCTCGGAGCATTGCGACTCTCCTTGTAGCTTTATACAAAGACCACTAAACAAAAGCTACTGTATTTATTAAGGTTATCTTGTCTCCTTTGACTTATGGTAAGGTGGAACAATCTAAACTTTGGGGGTACTAAATAAAATGTCGCCTTCAGCCCAAAAGTTAACAAGAGGTGAAATCAAAACTTATTCTTCAAGCTTGGGTTTTGGAACACAATCTTACATTTACTAAATATGACTGTCGTACTATATTTTCTATTGAGATAAGAGACACAAAAACAAATAAAAACTTTACACATACAAACCCACCTGATTATACTTAGCTATCTCAACCTTAATAATAACTAAAACTAGCAAATCTGGTTTTCTTCTGAATCAAAATGAGGAGGCATGATTCTCTTCCGTATTAGCATTTCCGCTGTAACTTGCTTTCTCTTTACTCCACCTCTAGGTCTAGAGGTGATATCTTCATCAATTTCAACAAAATCATGCTGATAACCACACAAATAGTTTTATTTTAGAGTCTAAACTTTGGAGTTTGTAACCAAAATAAATTGAACTGTAAGTTGGGGAAGAATAACTAACACAGGTATACACGTGACACCCGAAATTCTCATGGTTGTTTCTGACATGTTTGTAAGCAAAACTCATGCCAGAACCTGGAAATACGCAGACAAAGGGACGAATATTCTCGTGCACTGCTTTCACGTGTTTCAGAAGATTAGAAAGCTGCAAAAATATTGTAGTGTTATTAGGGGATGTTGGATAATATTAGACTTGATGGCTAGAGTTTTCAGTAGTTCTGAATGTTTCGTTACCTTTGAGAATGTAGAAGAGCAACCCTCGACTTCGCACTTAAATTCTCCTGGTGTGGAATCCTTGTCATGTGTCCGAAGGTGTCTCTTGATGTTCTTTTTTAAATGCTTGGAACCGCATATCTCACAGTTGACATACTGATGGCAGGATCTTATGTGTGCCTTGAGGCATTCATCATTTGTAAAGTACTTTAAACAACCAGGTTCTGAACAAAATGCCTCCACCGAGTCCAATTTACCGTAAATGTACATACAAAAGTAACCTTAAGAGACTGGAAAAAATACATGCATAACAAAACTTTAAAAAACGAGGAAACACACTCCACAACTAGAGGGACAACAAGGACAGTCAACTCACCATGAGAATCTTGATGCTTACGCAGCTGTGATGCATACTTAAAGGCCTTTCCACAGCCAATTTCTTTGCACTTCTGATCAGTTGAAGATTCCGAGGGAAGAGATTCCCCATCACTAATATCATCCTTAACACTATCCCCATTTTTATGAAATTCCTTAACATGCCTACTGACATTGCCCTGTACCGAGAATTCACTCTTGCGATTCTCCTCAGGACACTTGAAGAGTTTCCCTCTATGCGTGAGAAGATGTCTATTGAGATGATCCTTTCTCCTATAGCTGGCAGCACAGTCATCCACATAGCATGTAAAAGGTCTCTACACACCGCAAAAAGGTGAAAAACCATCAGCAACACAGAACGTGGATGAAAGAAACAAAAATCTAAAACCAGAGCGCAGCAAAACAAGCTATTAAAACACCTTAGCGTGATGGAGGCAAACATTGGTGGAGCTTCTCACGAGGTCTCCCAACCTGATACTAGTCCATAACAATGTAGCCTCACATTTTGGAGTTCTCTCTTTGGGAACCAATGCCTCACGTAATTATACAAATAAGACCTTTTGTATTAATCAGAATCAAAAGGCCATTTGTTCATGCAAAGAGATAATCTTTTAATTTCCAAAACGAAGAGTAATCAAAACTATGCCCATCCATAAGGATCTCCTCGCATCTCTATTTGTATCATAGATGATTTGGTCAAGATAGGAGTTTTATTAGATAACAAGCTACCTCGAGGGAATGGATAAGCATACGCTGCTTCAAGTGAGCAGGTTTCTTAAACTTAGCACCATACTCCTGACAACAATGTTTACTCAAAGCCGCTTCTAAAACCTCACACGCTTCGTCATCTCCTTCCTCTCAATTTCCATCTAAATTAAGAACGGAGAACATTGAATCACCCTTAAACTATTCCTAATCAAACTCATCTGAATCGTAGAGAGATCCAAACCTTGTGATGAGAGAGGATGTGTGAAGTGATGAGATACATTTTTGATCTGCTGATTCCACAGTACTGATATTTCCTTATGTCTTTGATCATCGATGCCTCCATATCTATTTTAGAACCGTCTTCACACGTCATATTTATATTGGTTTCGTCTCCACACGTCTCTGTGTGGTTACAATTAGGGTTTATCTCCATGATTCAGACACCGCAGACACTGTAGTACCGAGTTGAATGAGCAATAAGGGGACATTTATATATTACCCTTTTCCGGAAGGAGACATGTAACCTAAAAACATGGGCTTTCGAATTACACATTGGCCTTTCGAGCCCATCAAAATTTTGTTTTTTTGTTTCACTCAATTAACTTTTGTTTCCACCAAACCGTAACCTACTATTAAATACAAATTGATTTTTTATTCTCTGCGTTATGGTTGAAAGTTGACATAAATTTTCTCTTTTGCCATTAAAATTTTTGGACTAATGACCCTTCCCCTTAAAAAAAGTCCTTAGTATCCGACTGGTGATTGAATATATGGGAAAAAGTTAGTCTCTGGATTATCCAGCTTTAATTCTCTCCCACCTCATTAACTCTCAGCTGATTTTGCCGTCGATCGTATCCTTTATGGAGGTTTTTTCCTTTAGACTTTTTGGTCTTTTTACACCGATTTTAGAGATTTCCAGGGCTTCCTAGGATCCGATTGCAAATTGATCTTTTAGTTTGATTACTCGAGTAGTTGTATCGGATCATCCTAATTTGAAACGGATCATTAGGTTTTAAGTATTTCTCTCTCTCTCTCTCTCTCTCTCTCTCTCTCTCTCTCTCTCTATATATATATATATATATATATATATATATTGGACGTGATGTTTATTTGTCCTTTCTAGGTTTTAATCTCCGGTGATTAGGGTTCCAACGTTTGTAATTGCTTGATCATATATTTCTCATACCCTTATGGTTAGTTTAACTTTTTAGGTTTGATGTGGTTTGGTGCTTGCTTATATCCTTTGCATTGGTTTTATCCATGATTCTAATTAAATCTGTTTTCCATACTTTTGTTTTCTAGGCGTATACAACATGGATGTCCGAGAGATTGTGAATAAGAAGTCTTACCCTTGAGTTTATATGTATAATCGTTATATTGATTAATGTTGGGACGTTGTGGGGGAACGTGAACAGAGAGATAATGATCATGCATCTTAGTTTCTTTTCGATGGGGTAAGGAGAGTTTGGGACAAAACACGTACGGTAGTTGTACACGTGGAGGTGGAGGTGAGGCTTCTTCTTCCCACGGCAATGTTGATGTTACAGTTTGAGACATGTGAAGGTTTTGAGAGAAAGACCTTTTTAGGTGATGCGGCGGAGAAATATCACGTCAATGATGTAATCATGTAAGTTTTGTGTTTTTAAATTGTTTTTTTTTAACATGCAACATTAATGTTCTTAAAGCTGATATATATCAAAGAAGGAAGAGATTGTGGAAGGTGAAATGGTGAGTTGTTACTATGTAGATCTCTGGTGTGACAGAGGAAGTTTTTTGTACGGAGGTGTATTTTTTAATATGGGTTGTCTCTTTCATAGATTTAACTCTAGAGATTTCTATTAGATGCTTGAGATTACCATTCTCTGATCATGTTCCTCTTTTTCTTCCTACGTCGTCATCTACATGTAGTTTGTATTGATCGTCAGTTTATCTTTTAATCCTTTCTGGATCATTTTTTGTTTATTTTATTCTCCTTTTGTTTTTCCTTTTGGATCGAGGACTTCTTCTACTACAAGGTAACCTTTTTTTGTGTGTTATCTACTCATCTTTGGATCATCGTTTTGTGTTGTCTATTGTTTTGTTTTGCGGATCAGTTCCTCCTTTTTTTTAATTAGTGTACAAGGATTTCAGTGTTATTTTGAAATTTTAATTTGGNTGTTTTTCCTTTTGGATCGAGGACTTCTTCTACTACAAGGTAACCTTTTTTTGTGTGTTATCTACTCATCTTTGGATCATCGTTTTGTGTTGTCTATTGTTTTGTTTTGCGGATCAGTTCCTCCTTTTTTTAATTAGTGTACAAGGATTTCAGTGTTATTTTGAAATTTTAATTTGGGTTTTGTGCTGGTTATTGTTTTGTGAATTATTAGGAAGACCGAACAGGTAAAAGGTCAAGAATGGATAAAATGACAACAACAACAACCACATAACAACATCTTTAGTGGCTTTGTTCCGGAGTAAAAGGTGAAGAAGAGGGAATCGAGCAAGAGAAGGAACTCAAAGAAAAAGGTGAGTTTTTTGATTAATTATTTTGATTAGTTCTGTAGTGTATAGTTTCTTATTGTGGTCGTGTNGAACAACATCTTTAGTGGCTTTGTTCCGGAGTAAAAGGTGAAGAAGAGGGAATCGAGCAAGACAAGGAACTCAAAGAAAAGGTGAGTTTTTTTATTAATTATTTTGATTAGTTCTGTAGTGTATAGTTTCTTATTGTGGTCGTGTGTGGATAAACTGATAGGTGTATAGTGATAAAGTTTACTTCACGAAACAAAAGGTATTTATGTAGAGCAGTTTTACTTTTGAAATCAAGCTTTGTAAGTTTTGCTCAAACACTTATATCTGCTTCTCTTTATTAGATTCAAGGGTGTAAATGATAATGATGTGTCCTTCAACTGATGGTTTGTGCTTGGATAAATTCTTCAAAACCACTGCCAATATGACCCTATGGAGGTTTCTCTTTTTACCTCTAGATTGTTAACAACATCTGAGTGTTTTGTTTTTATGATAGCGTGCAAAGTTTCTCGTTACTTTTACTCATCTTCATGCTTCAGATGATTTCATTTGTTTAACATGGGTGGATGGTAATTAACAAATTCTCGCACTAGCAGCAAATGAGATTGGGAAAAATGTAAAAAAAATTCCAAACTTTGAAAAAATGGACGTTTTAATCCTGAACTTTAAAAACGCCGTTTTAATCCCAATCTTTNTGCTTCAGATGATTTCATTTGTTTAACATGGGTGGATGGTAATTAACAAATTCTCGCACTAGCAGCAAAATGAGATTGGGAAAAATGTAAAAAAAATTCCAAACTTTGAAAAAATGGACGTTTTAATCCTGAACTTTAAAAACGCCGTTTTAATCCCAATCTTTTGTTTGACTTTCTAAACAAATACCAATCTTTTGTTGACTTGCCAAATTAGTCATCTCGTTAAATTGGTTAACAGAAACAGTAAACGCCGTTTAACGATGTTAACAAAACTCGATGAAACAAAACGACGTCGTTTTGTGAAAGCTCAAAACGACATCGTTTTGTGTACAAAGCATAACATATTCCCAAATCAAAATCAAAATCCCTAACTCGCGAAACCCCCCAAATGAAAATTTCTCTTTTGCTCGATCTCTCTTCCAATCGTCGAGATGAGGTGCAAGAGTGATGCTAGTCGGAAAAGGAAGATCGTCGTACAAGAACCCGAGCATATTTGTCGAGACGGGGCGCAAGAGCTTGTTCAAATCCCACCCGAAACTGAGATGGTCGTTGCGGAATCCTATCGGAACCTCGTGTGGAGGATAATGAAATCCAATTGGAACCTCAGGCGGAGGATATTCCAATCCTATCAGGCGGAGGAGGTTCTTCATCAGTCCAAACGAAAACATAAGAAGCGAAATTCGCGAGTAAGTGAAGATATTGAAGAAGAAAGGGAACCTGTGAGTGGAGATGATTGTGAGGTTGTTGGCGATGAAGCCGACGATGAAGTTGATGATGGTGTAGAGACAGAGAATGGTATAGAGACAGTGAATGGTGAAGAGACGGAGTATGTTGTAGATGAAGAAATATGCAATGATTTTGGAGCTGAGTTTGGAGAAGCTGCGAGGAGGACGAAGCTGGAGACGAGAGTGATGCAGATAGTGGTGATGAAATATGGAATGATGTCACGATTCCAGAACCTCTGGAATACAGCGATGACGAAGCCATTCCTTAAGAAGATGGTGTTGTTCGAGCAGATGAAGATCCTGAAGAGATGTTGAAGTTGGGTAAAGCATTCAACTGCCCAGAAGATATCAAGATTGCTGTATTGAGGTATTCTCTGAAAACGAGATACAATGTCAAATTGTTTAGGTCACAGACAATGAAGATGGGTGGAAAATGTGCAAACACGGATGCAAAATGTCCATGGAGATTCTACTGCTCTTATGATAAGAAGAAGCATAAGATGCAAGTTAAGACATACAATGACAAGCACATATGTATCAAGTCTGGTTACAGTAAGATGCTGAAGCAAGGAACAATAGCATGGTTGTTTTTAGAGCGGTTGAGGAAGAACCCGAAATTTACCAAACATGAGATGGCTGCGGAGATCCAGAGGGAGTATAAGTTGATTGTGAGTGAAGAGAAATGTTCAAAGGCAAAGACAAAAGTGTTGAAAGATAGGAAAGCTACTCATCAAGAACATTTCTCATGGATATGGGATTACCAAGCAGAGATTTTAAGATCCAATCCAGGGACTGCATTTGAGATTGAGACTGTTCCAGGGACAACCATTGGCAATTTATAAAGGTTCTTCCGTATCTTTATTTGTTTCAAGTCACAAAGGGATTCTTGAAAGCAGACATGTAGGCCTATCATAGGAATATATGGAGTCTTTCTTAAGTGGGATGTAAAGGGACATCTCTTAGCTGCAACTGGTATAAATGGTGATAATAGGATTGTTCATATTGCTTGAGCTGTTGTGGAAATCGAAAATGATGATAACTGGGATTGATTTCTTAGGATGCTATCTACAAACTTGGATCTTCAAGATGGAAGAAATGTAGCAATCATATCAGACAAACAATCGGTTAGTAACAATCATACTTTCTTGGAATTTGTTGTTTCAATCATTTAACTTATGATTGCTTTTTGCAGGGTTTAGTTAAAGCAATTCACAATGTCATTCTAGAAGCTGAACACAGGCAATGTGCTAAGCACATTATAGACAATTGGAAGAGAAGCAACCATGATATGCAGCTGAAAAGACACTTCTGGAAGATTGCAAGGAGTTACACAAAAGGAGAATTAGCCGCTCATATGCAAGCATTGAAGAGCTACAATCCAAGTGCTTATGCAAGTCTAGTGAAAACCAATCCAAGGACCTGGTTTAGAGCTTTCTTCAGGATTGGAAGCTGGTGCAATGACAACTTAAACAATCTCAGTGAGTCTTTCAATAAGATAATTCGTATGGCAAGGAGGAAGCCTTTGTTGGACATGCTAGAGGATATTATGAGACAATGTATGGTTCATGTGGGGGTCAAATATNACTAAAAGAGCACATGTGGAGATAGAGAATATGATTGATGGTTCACAAGCTTGTGAAAGATGGATGGACAGACACAATAAGCATGAGGTGAGACTTGGTGATGATACATTCTCTGTGGATATGAATGATGGCACATGTGGTTGCAGGAAGTGGCAAATGTCTGGTATTCCTTATGTTCATGCGGCTGCTGTGATCATAGGTCAAAAGAAGAAGATTGAAGATTATGTTAGTGATTGGTACACAACAAAAATGTGGGAGAAAACATATCATGATGGGATTGCTCCTGTTCAAGGCATGTGTTTATGGCCAAGAGTGAACAGGTTGGGTGTGTTTCCACCTCCATGGAGAAGAGGCAATCCTGGGAGGCCAAAGAACTATGATAGGAGGAAGAGCTTGTTTGAAACTTCTTCTTCCTCAAATAAGACATTTTTATCACGCCTACATAGAGTCATGACATGTTCAAATTGCAAGGAAGAAGGGCATAATAAGGTAGGGTGCAAGAATCAGAGAGCTACAACTCCACCAAAAAAACCGAGGGGCAGACCAAGAAAGACTTAGGTTTGATTTGTTCTTTAAGCCTTTTATGTTTTAATTCTCTGGAATAAGAATCAGTTTTGACTCTTGTCTTTTCTTGATTGTTTAAATGAAACCAGGAGCCAAGGACTATCTTGTTTGGGCAAGGAGCACAAACTCATGATGTATATGAAGGATTTTCATATGAAGGATTATCTCAGGGATTCTCAAAGGGACAACCATCTCAAGGAGTCTCACAAGGACCACCATCTCAAGGATCACAAAGAGGCTCTAGACAAAGAACACAAGGAGAAGGACTTGGACCACACGGAGAAGGAATAGAAGGATGGGGAGCATGGTGGTTTGAATGTTCAAACAATTAAACATTCAATGGTGTGTTTTCTCTTTAGATTTTGTGTTTTGCTTTTATCTAAACATGTCTTAACATGTGTGTTGCGCTTTCTCTTTGTTTTGCTTGGATAATAGCATGGTTTGTTCCATGTCATTTTAAGCTCTGTATTGTGGATTAAAACATGTATTCTCGGATTATGTTGAGACATGGTTGTGTGTTGCAATGACATTATGTTGTTTCTTTAATCTTGCTACATGTTTTAGTTTGTTTTCGTTTTTGGTTTTGTTGACATTAGCAACTAATGTGCTAACAAAACAACTTCATTACCAAATTTGACACAACCAAAAGCGTACAAAACAAATGACGACAACAAGTAACAACTAATGCATTACTAATAAACTAAACAAGATGCATCATCTCCACAAAAAACAACTTACAAATCATGTGCTTACACTCATGTAAACAATCACAATGGTCATAATGCATAACCACACGAAACACACTCTTAAACATAATTCTAACTTGCGGATTTCCTTCTTGCACAACATTGATTCTTCCTTCAGTTCTTCTATAACACAATTTAACTAATTTTGCTAGGATTTTGCTTTGCTAAGCTCATTTTCAATGATAGCAACTCTTGGTAAAGTATCTTCGATTTCTTCACACATGGCATCCTCGACCCACTTAAACAAATGACCCTAAAGCATAAACAAATGACATACGTTGGTTTCAGTGAACCAAAACATTCTGAAACATAAGAAGATAAAGAACATATAGAATGTGATAATAGTTTGTAATACCTCTTTTTTTGCTAATGCAACGAAAGAACCTTCTTCCTAGGTTCTCTTGTGTCTTAGAAGTGTATATCTTCACACCTAAGCCACACACACACTTCACTGGAAAAATTTTGTCTCCAACGACACACGATGTCATTGAACTTGAAGAACTCATCTTCACAAAGTCGACAATTGAACAAGATAGTGCGACTAAGAGTAAGAGATTAGGCTACGAGAGATTAAGATTTAGAGAGAGAGAGAGAGAGAGAGAGAGAAGAGAGAGAGAGAAAGATTGAGAGAGATATCAAGATTGAAGATTGTCTTGCAAGTTATGGGTTTAGGGATTTTGATTTTGATTTGGGAATATGTTGTGCTCTGTACACAAAACAACGTCGTTCTTGAGCTTTCACAAAACGATGTCGTTTTGTTTTAACGTGTTAACATCGTTGAACGGTGTTTACTATTTATGTTAACCAAGTTAACGAGATGACTAATTTAGCAAGTCAACAAAAGATTGGTATTCGTTTAGAAAGTCAAACAAAATATTGGGATTAAAACGGCGTTTTGAAATTCGGGATTAAAACGTCCATTTTTTCAAAGTTTGTGCTTTTTTTAACATGTTTTCCCAAATGAGATTACTCAAATCAAACTCACTTTCTCAAAGCTTTTTCATTATTCCTTTGTTTTGGTTTTAGATGTTGTGTCCAGAATAAGGTAATAATCAAAACTACACCTCTTCAATCCCTTGTGTTTTTTCAGTGCCGAATGTCTTATTGCAGTTCAATCATGTATTTATTATTTTATTTCTCTTTTGTTCCTTTAAGTTTCAGGGTTGTGATTCTGTTATTTTTGTGTTGGTATCGCTTTATCTTATGTCGTATTTAGTCCTAATAAACCATATCTAACCAGCATTTCCTTTGTCTTTGTTGTTTTATTGTCTGAGTTTTTGTTATAGATTTCTGTCCTTGCAAGGTAATCTAATCTATTCACTAAACTGTACTTTCACTAAACTGTACAATGCTTGTATTTTGTTTATTTTCTTTGTCTATTGATCGTATGAGATTTGATCGTTGATCACTATTTTACTCATTACTCAAGTATAATGAGTAACGAATGTAGATTCAGTATTGATCAATGATTGATTAGTGGAAAATATTATATATGGTAAGTATTAGTCGATTGTGACATTTTGGTACGCCGTGAGTCTTCTATAGGTAGATTCAATTGTTAATATTTTCATTGAAAGATTTATGAATAGCATGAAATGGTATATAGATATAACAAACATATAATTATCCATATTACAATTTTATTTGGATTTAAGTAGGTTTTGATCGGTTGCGAGCCTGCCACAGATCAAATTCGAGGACTAAACCTGCCCAAAGCCCTCGGTTCTTGGGCGGTCAGAGGGTTCAGAAATTATCCGGAAGGCCTACAAATTCGGCCAAGAGTTTATAAGAATTCAGATGGATAACGTCATATTATATTAAAGTGTCCCCAAGGTATTAATATCTTCCATATCCATGCTACAATTTTTTTTTAATTATATATATTATATATAAATAATTTCAAACAGTTGGATTCATCTTCACTCAATAAAGAAATAGAACCAGTTATATAATATTCTAAAATATATATATAGATGAATGAATATGTAAGTGATAAACCAAAATAATAATTCAATATTATCAAAGTGTAATCTTGATTACCTGGTTAGAGCATAAACTAATGTTTTAAAAATTGTTTTTGTCTCAAAATTTGTAGGGAGCTCAGATTTGGAAGTCATAACTAATAACCCATGCTTTAACACTATCATCGTGAACTTGATGTATGAGCTGGTAAGTAAGACAAAAAAATTATTAAAATAAAAACAATCTATTTACTGCGATATGTTTTTACAGTTTTTTGTTCTATTGGTTTTTTGGTCTTATTGCAACTAAGACAAGGAAATAAATAAGCTCAAGTTTGGTGGGAAATTAAAGTTCGTTGATAAAGAAGGTTGTTTAGTAGGACAAAGAGGAAAATGTGCATATTATAAAATGTGTTTCAAAGGATAAGACATGATCAGACCTCAAGATGTTATCACATGTGAGCTTCTTCAGATCATTATTACAAAATCCGTATCCAACGTGGAACTGCTAAGTCTATGTCTCTCAACAACATCATCATTACCATCACCTTTACCATAATGTTTAAACTAATGCATGTTGGAATATCTCTGGCTCAGATAGAAGTATTAAAACAATTGCTTTTCACTGTAGGTCCAGATAAAATTTTAAGAATATAACATATTTGAAAGAAAGAAGCTTAAAGTTTCAAAATTTCTCGGGGAAAATTTTACCTACTTCGTCTCGGAAAATCCTCATACCCTTGATATGATCGGATTGTTTTGCTTGCCTCCTCTATACACATTTACAAGTATATGAGTTTGTTTGGGTTTATTTGGGAATGTTACAACTTCTTGTTTTCAAAATGATACCAGCAGGTGCACCTTGGTTTATTGTTAAGATGGTTTTCTCTGCATAGTTCTACAAAATTATGTGTAGTTTAGTTTTTTTTTGTTCGTCACAAGGTTCTTTCTCCGATTTATTACATTGTGAGGTACTAGTTCTATTTTTATGGGCAGATTGGTATAAAAAGACAATTTGTAAGATAAAAAAGCGGTCCACAACAGATGATTATGATCGTGCCAATCTCATAACTTCTCAAACCACAATGGTCCTTCTCGAATGAAGTTTGTGACACCAATTTTGACAAGAATATCTATGTGGAGAAGACGATTTTAACTCTGACATTTTTGCTGTATGGAAGTCACACTAACCTCTGCTCATTTTACACTATCCATTTGATTTNAAAAAAGCGGTCCACAACAGATGATTATGATCGTGCCAATCTCATAACTTCTCAAACCACAATGTTCCTTCTCGAATGAAGTTTGTGACACCAATTTTGACAAGAATATCTATGTGGAGAAGACGATTTTAACTCTGACATTTTTGCTGTATGGAAGTCACACTAACCTCTGCTCATTTTACACTATCCATTTGATTTATTTGTAGTTAGTATTGTTTCTTTTCTCCTCCCTTCATTGTAAACTGTATTATAAATTCAAATCGATTTTTTTCTTTCACTATATAAAAAATTGGGGCTGTTGTACGTCTATTAGTTACAGGAACATGTTTGCATATTAACATAAGTAGTCTTTCAACTTTATAAAATGTGTACGTCTATTAGTTCGACAACAATTTTAGCATGCTAATAGTGTGTATCATTTAATAGTTTAGGGCGAAAATAATTCTTAATGAGAGGAACATTAATACAATTTTTTGGGTCGATGGGTTTTCTAATAATTATAAGATCAATACTATTTGTCAAATAAAATGGTTATATATACTAATATTATTAAGTTAGATAATTGTAAATTAATTCAACCTCTCAAACTAAATTTAGCTTTACATTTAGTTAAAAATTGATCCTTAGAACTTTATGTTATAAATTATAAAAATATTAAAATGTTATACTTTGTGATTAAAGATTTAGGGTTTAGACTATCATGCTAGAGTTTAGTACCTTTTAAATTTAAAAGAAGTTGATGGTATAATGTCGTTTAAAAATAGTACAAATAAGAAACATTTACGAGTTTTTAATATATTATNCAATCCGAAACCTTTATTAAAATAAATAATATTTTTAAAAATAGTACAAATAAGAAACATTTACGAGTTTTTAATATATTATAAATGTAAGTATTAGACAAAGGATTTTGATTATATGAATAAAAAAAAATTGTTTTCTGTGTGTAGCGCCTGTGTTAAAACTCAAAAATATCATAAATACAAAGATAACAATTACTCAAATGTGACATAATTCTAATTTTGAAAACAAAATAAAAAATATAATAAATTAATAACTATTAATGTAGTAACATTTTAATATTTCCAACTACGAAGTGCGTTTATAGATTCTATATAAAACTCAAATTTATTCATAATACATGTGTTTAGCTTGTGATTTCCATCTAATTGTTTTTGTGTTATTGTTCTTAGTGTTTGTTAAAAAAAATTAATCCTTAATTGTTGTTATCAATGGGTTTTATGTAGATCATGAGAGAAAAACAAAGCACACCATTGTGACCATTGTATAGAAGGCTAATCAGAGAGACCTTATGTTTATTTTTTATTTAAATTCTTATTCTTATTGACCTTGTGTTTATTGAAGCATTCAGATCCTAAGCATTGTAGCTGGTACAATTGTATTTTTTTTTTTTTCATTGGTGCTCTATTTTTTTATCTGAATCTGATTGATGGCATGCTGATTTTTTTGGTAATTGTTAAAGCGTTTTGGAAGCTGGTAGATAAATTCTATGTGTGTGCATATATATATATATATCCCTTATATTATTTATCAGTACACTTTATTGAAAAAATCCTATGTATCTTACTCTCACCAACACAGTGGTCACTTTGACCCATTCACCGTACGTTCCAAACTCCTTGACCCTGCCAACGCAAGCACAATGATCAATTTGTTTCTCGAAGAGCAACCAACGAAAGAGACATCATGGGTTTTATTTGACTTACATATGGAGATTGGTGAGATCAATCTCGAGAAACAGGTTGAAATAGAATCGAAGACCGTCTGGACTCATGTCTCTACACAGCAAACCTGTTCAAAACAAATGGGAGCGTGTGAGAATATNACCGCGAATCTGACAGATTCATGTTTATGTGAGAGCAGGCTTTGATTGGAGTTGGATTTTATTACCTTTGGTCTCTGCAGTTAATTAGTAGATGTTCCTTGGCCATGGCTGGAGAAATCTTCAGTGNGTTGAAATAGAATCGAAGACCGTCTGGACTCATGTCTCTACACAGCAAACCTGTTCAAAACAAATGGGAGCGTGTGAGAATATGTGAGAGCAGGCTTTGATTAGAGTTGGATTTTATTACCTTTGGTCTCTGCAGTTAATTAGTAGATGTTCCTTGGCCATGGCTGGAGAAATCTTCAGTGTCAAAGCTGCATCACTAGCTGTGACTCCGGTTCTTAGAGCTTCAGCTTTCGTCACAAGCATTCTGATTCTTCTCATAACCTAATTAGACCCCATTTCCTCATCATCAGTCGAATCATTCTGACAACTCGGAGCAGACAATAGCTTCTGCCTCATTTTCTCCGCCAAACTCATTATCCAACCGTGAAAATGAGAACCTTTATCCATATTCGTTTTCCGATTTGTTTGTTGTTTCGGGTTTGGTGATTATAATTTACTAATTAAGCAATTGGTAAAATAATGATTCATATCAGAAAGGAAAAAGCTTCTCTGCTGCCCCTTCTTATAAGAATCTAGATCAACGTCACCTTCTTTGCATCTCTTATATCCTCAAGAAAATCATGATGGATTCTCTGAAACAGATTAGTAGTCTCTTGAAAGTTTTTGTCTGCAATCTATGAAGTTAGTGAGATGAAGATGGGTTCTTCTACATTACTTACAGTGGAGAGAGAACACCTTTGGATCTGCTTTGAATAATTCCTCGATCTTCTGATGACTTTGATGTACATTCATAAACAGGAATATAAGAAGTTGTGCCTTCCTTCCTTCATTCTCTCTGGCCTTTTCACTCTGCTTTGATTTTATGTTCGACTCTCTTTGTCTGCTTTTTTTTTTTTTTTTTAATTTTTAGAAACCCAGTTTTTACGCAAATAATATTGATTATCTCCGAAAACCCATCCGAAAACGGAAACGAGATGAAATTGTCATTTATGAGTCCCAGGGTTCTTTGGTATGAAGTCTTTATTCTTAGACTCTTTGAACTTTTTGGGTGAATCGTTTGGATTTTGTGTCATTTATATTTCAAGTCTATATTTTCAAAACTAATGTTAACTATTTACCTTAGTCATGCACATCTTCTTGAACTGATACCCATTCGTTTCAATACATTTATATTACTAAACAAACATCAAATATATAAATACGGAAAATTTATTCAAAATAAACCCATCAAGATCAAATGGAAATACTTGAAATATTTGATGCAAATATTTTTCTAGACTTTTATTCTAAGGACTTTCCTCTTTTTAACAATTTAGATAACCAAACTCAGCAAAACTAATATTATAACAATAATTTTGTAAAAAATATTTAAATACACTTCTTGGTCTAAAAAGTGTACGTGCATACATAATATGTTTTTTTTTTTTTTTGAGTAAAATTTTGAGTAATCATAATATGTTTTTATTGTTTATTTAGACTATTGTATATTGTAATTATGAAATCAATTATAGATAAACATGAGTTTTAGCATAGCCAAATATAAAAATTTATGAATTCCTTTTAGATATTTTATGTAAGCTTGGGAATACTTCTTAAATCAAGAATGTGATCAAACATAATATGGTTTTGGTGATCTGGGTGTGTTTTTTATATCGCTTCCCGCAGTGCCCTGACAGGGGTACATGGGGTGATAATAAAAAAAACACACGGGCCGTTCATTCTTTGATGCACATGTTGATTTCTGAGGAGTACTTGAATAACGTAAACATCTCAAGTTTATCAAAACATAATTTGAGATTAAAGGTTGGTGCTCTCATCATATGAATGCAAAACATTGTACGAGTCGATTATGTAGTTTGGCCAAACACAAACCTATAACATTATATTTCTAATTTCTTACATGATTTATTGTAATTAATCATTTTGTATTTAGTATAACATAAAATAAAATCATAGTCCGCACAAGGTGCGGACAAGTAATCTAATATATATATATATATATATACGTTGTATGTTGTCGAGCTCTAGCTGTTTGATATTAAACCTTAAGAGATGTAAATTTTCATACCACAATGTCATAACTTTGTTTTTATTAATTTAATAACAAGTCTAAATAAAACATTTGTAAGTTTCAAAAAAAAAAACATTTTGTACCTCCCTTCTAATCATGTTAGTTCACTCTAAATATATTTAAGTGGTATAGTTACTTCCAAGAGCACGTTATTTACAATTAATTTGATATCTATAATTTATAATAAAGAAAATCCTTCACATGGTAGTAGTATTATCTACAATATGATGCTACAAACTATATGAAGATAATGTATTTTCTTGTGTCACACTGACCTTCGAGACTAGAGAATTAGGTTCATGGTTTTAGTGTATTTTAAAGTTTGGAATGCCACCATTATCAAAGTGTTCTTAACTGTTCTCCAATACAATCCTATCCATGCATATGTTTTGAAGGCATATTTTTAGGGTGAATTCCTGATATAGTACTTTTGGGCACATGAATTCCTCAAATAGTATACCCATATTGAGAATTCCCTTATTGCTAAAATATTTCATAATACCCGCGCTACCCTTTTAGCCTTGCAGTCTGCAACTCGGATTAAATTCAATGCAAACGGTTGAGTCGTTAATCTGGCAGAGCCTGCTTTGACGAATCATATAAAAGAAGGCTCTATTCTGACATGTCTGATTGTTAGCAAAGACGGAGTGGACTCTACTTAGTCTTCGTTCCTTACGGCATACTCAAGGCAGGCAGTTGAGTCGTTATCGTGGCAGAGTATGCGTTGCTTGCTCTTTGTTATTGCAGACTCTAAGTCAGCCGTATTCGTACTGGAAAACACTGATTAGGGTCCACGTGGCTACTGCAAGAGGAAAGAAAGAGGATACGTAGTGTGTACTTTCCAAACATATCGCATTGACTCTCTTGCGCTTAGCATGTGACTTGGGCCTCAACATATTAAATGGGCTTATCTATTATTTGTTTATCACATGATTGATATTTATTTTAAATTTCGGATTTAATGCTTTGTTGTTGGGAAACCTCTTCTTGACTCTTCAAATTTCTGACATGCTTTATTTCATCTGGACTTTTCATTTATAACAACAACAGTTTTTCGAGAGGTCAATGAATGCACTTCTATTCTATCTTGGCTTTCCGGTGCTATTTAAACGTGCAAGATCTTCCTTCTTCTCCTCAATATTATCTTCCTATAATATCCCTTCCTCTGTGTGGTTGGTGATGTCAGTTTCAATGTATATACAATAGTCGCTAAACTGAGATAGAAGGTCGTAAACTTACCAAGGAAAAACAGTTTCTAGTCTTTTATTTCCCTTGGGTGCGACTATTTTTCCTTGGGTGAGTTTACGATCCTTTTATCTCAGTTTCCATGTAGTATCGGAAGCGTTGATGTTCTACTATCATGCACGTAATGTATGCTTTAAAAATAAAATATTAATTTAGTTCAAATATTTTGGAAGCGTCGATGTACGTCTACCACACATATAGAGAGGCATAAATATTTTGGGCCTTAGCATATACCACGAGTCTCCAAATTACCGTAGGCCTCAAAATGTTTCAGGTTCGCCATTATCTTTCTTTAAAATATGTGACATAATGTTTGGATGCTCCCAATATCGTTTTCACTCCAAACCTAATATTTTTTTAAGATCATAGCGACCAACGCCGCATAGTACTTAAAGTTTTTTTGGTGTCTAATTTCGACTTAGATTGCTTACATCCTCTGATTTTGGTAAGAAAATACACACATTTTTCGGGAAGAAGACCTTTATTATTTACGTCTTAACAATTATCGCATCTCAATGAACATTTTCAGTTTTTGCAGATGATGTTGTTAATGTTCAGTGTTTTGGAGAATGGAAGACACAACAGGGTTGGCATTTCGAAGTTACCACATGAAGCAAATGTCATGCAATTGTACAACCAATAAAGTTTGAGGTATTTCTCCGGGACAACTGCGCTGATTACGGGTTGGATATGGGTGCAGTCGACATTGCCTATAAATTGCCTGATGCTTATCTTGAGAACATGCCTAGCGAGACACCGTCCATATCCTTGGATAGTGATAGGCAACTTGAAAATTTTATAGCATTATCGGAAATAACCAATTGTATCCAGCTTTGTGTGTCTCTGGAAAAAAATTTGTGATTGTCTTGGAACTCGTGGTACAGATGATGCTTGTAATCTGAACACAAATTTTGTACCGTTGATGTGGCCCGGACTGCGAAACGACCACTAGGAGAGAACAAAGGGTCTATGAGTTCTCCGAAGCGAGTAAGATTTTTTGAAGACCAGAAGCCCCCTTCCATCTGCGGTATGACGGATGATGCTTGTAATCTGAACAAAGATTTTGGTAAAGGTGATGTGGCCATTACTGCGAAACGACCACTAGTAAATAAAAAAGGTCTAATGAGTTCTCCGAAGCGGGTAAGATTTTCTGAAGACCAAAAGCCCCATTCGTTATGCGGTCTGCCAGATGGCGGAGAGAAAAAACAAGAATCAGATACCGCAGGAAGATTTCACCACCCGGCCGCGGAGCCAGTAAGAAAAGAGGAAGAAGCAGAGGCTGCGAACACACCACCAAGAGAGAACAAACGTACACGTTGCTGCAGCCCATAGCAGACGGAAGAGGGTGCGCAGACGTTGTTTTTTTTGCGGCATGTCCGATGGAATGAAACCTCGAACACGGAAGCAATCCTCTTTCACGATCTGGCTTGACAGTTCGCGTGCAAGGAAGAATTCATCGAAACATTAAGCATTTTCGCGGTCTTAGATAAGTTTGATTTCAACCGCCCCATTTCAAGGCCGGCAGTAGTAGTAGCAAAATGTTTTGTCCCTGGTTACAAATGGAGGATTCGTGCGACGAGTGCGACACCTCAATCTAAATGATTTGTGGTTAAACAATTTGAACGGCTTCATACGTGCTCTGCTTTCCATAGGTATTCCCGTCACCGACATACTACTCCAAAATGTATTGCGAAGATGTATGTTGTTCTCCACAGTAGCGGTGGTGATCTTAAAGGAATTAGGCCTTTGCATATCAGAACCACGTTTAAGGCTGAACATAAAATTGATATAGGCTACAAGAAGGCATATAAAGCTTTGGCAATTGCACGAGACCTGGTTAGAGGCACATATGAGCAAGGTTACGCGGAGTTACCGGCCTTTCTATACGGAATAGAGTAGGCCAATCCAGGTATGATTACAAAGCTTGAATGTGATGGTGAAGACAGTTTAAGTATGTGTTCATTTCTTTGGATGCTTGCATCAAAGGATTTCCGTTCTTGAGGAGGGTTATTATGGTCGATGGAACACATCTAAGTGGGAAGTACAGATGTGTTATGCTAGTAGCTGCAGGCCAAGATGCAAATAACAATATATTTCCAATTGCTTTTGGGGTTGTCGACTCAGAGAACGATGCTTCATGGGAATGGTTTTTTACCCAGTTGCGTGGCGTCGTACGTAACGATGAAAATTTGGCTATCATTTCAGACCGACATTCATCAATTGCCAAGGCCATTGAGAAGGTATTCCCCGCAGCTGATAGGGGAATCTGTTTCTGGCACCTCAAAGGAAACATTGTCCCGAAGTTCAAAAAGATCAACAGAGTGACGGAATTGGTTGCGAGCGCTGCATATGCATATTAAGTGACGGAATTTAACGAATACCTTAATTGGATTCGTGAGGAANCGGAATTGGTTGCAAGCGCCGCATATGCATATCAAGTGACGGAATTTAACGAATACCTTAATTCGATTCGTGAGGAACACAACGAATTAGCAGATTATTTGGAAACGGCAAATCCTGAATTGTGGGCTTGTTCACGGTTTCGAGGCGAGAGGTTTGGTATTATGACGAGAAACATAGCAGAATCCTTTAATTATGCGCTTCGGGAAGATAGAACATTCCCTATTCGAAAATTCCTGCAGTATATCACATATTTGTTTTCAAGGTGGTTTGTGGAAAGGCGATCCAGGGCTGCCTCGTTAGAGACAAATTTCCCCGAATACGTTGAACTCAAACTCCATGAAACAAACCGTTACATGGAGGATTTAACAGTAAACCATATTGATGATCACGTAGCCGAGTTACCAGTGGAGTATATAAGGAAAGTATTATTGATCTACAGCATGTATGCAACTTTATAAAGCATTAATCACCGGCAGTGCGTGGGTTAAAATGTTGCAGAAGAAAATTTATTATTTGGCAACAAAAATTCTGCCTCTAACGACTGTCTAGAGTCTGCCTGCTAACTACGCAAGAAAATGACATAATCTTCTCGTTATGCAGAGAACTTGTACTTGTAGACAGTAAGATGCGGAGAAGATCCCTTGCGAGCACGCGATTAAAGCAGCAAGAAGTCGGAATATTGATGAGACTACTCTGATGGATGATCGTTTCACAAAGCAATCGCAACGTACTTAGAAGTTATAAATCCTCGAGACATAGAGATGGTTCCACCACCAGAAGTGCTTAATAAACGCTGTCTACCGCCACCCATAAAATCACTTCTGGTAGACCGAAACTGAAGTGATATAGATCTGTTGTTGAAAGGCTAAGCGGTGCAAACGTGGTCAACGGAAGAAGAATACGAGTAATAGCACTCCGTCCTCAGAGAAGAAAAGAAAGGAGAATACTCCGGCTAGACAGAACAAGACAAAACAGAGTACGCCATCCAGACAGAAGAAAACGAGGGTGATTATTTCACCGACTACACCATCTCCAAAGATGACAAGCAGACGAGCGTCAAGATCACCGAGTATGCCGACACCAGTCAATAGACGTAGAGTTGAGCCTCCATCTCCGAGGATGACCCGCTCAAAATCACCGCGTACTCCGACATCCCCGGAGAATCATCCTAAAACAAAGAAGAAACTTCAAATGGAATCCGCTGCGCTCCAGGACAGCTCGAATAAAAGGGCCTACCGCTGCTCAAAATGTCATGTACAAGGACATGCTCGATCTAAGTGCTCGGTCTAGCCGTATCTAAATTCATATTGCCTAAACTCTGCATTGTGACTGAGTGATTGTTACGTGGTGTGAAACAGTGGTTAGACTCTTGTTGAAGTCTGGGTTAAAATACTCGGTGTTACATATAATTATATCACTAAATTAGGTTAAAATACTAATGAAATATTCTTAAGATACTTGGATGAGCAGCTCGGGGAAGGATATGCTTGCCGCTTTGCTTTCTGCAGGTTCCCTGTCAGGTGCACTCGCCATCAGTTTATTTGTCCCGGTTCATTTCATATATTTATATTTTAATAACTTTGAGTGCAATATAATTCGGAGGCAGATTCAGTATGTATGTCTGACTTTTGATTTCAAAATATACATTAAAAGTTTGTGAAAAAAAATAATATGAAATACATTTCTTTTTGATAATACTGTTACAGAACTAGAGAATGAGCGCTACATGCGTTGTTCCCATTTGGAGTTATTCGAGTACTAATCAACAAATTTCCATCTTATTTTTTATATATATCTGATCTGCCTTCTTAATTAAGGAAAGAACAAATACTCATGTCTCAGATTCCCCATATACGTCACATGAAAGCTAGTAATACTATGTTAAAGCATGCGAGAACTTATGGGACGGTTAAGCTTAGGTATATGCAACCGCTGCATCTTAATAACCGTCTATGCCCTCGAGGCAGACCTTACAGAGAGCCCGTTGTTTTCCATATCTCTTGATGTACAAATCCCAAAGATTAGTTTGTCGAAGAGTTTGAGAGTCTCGAGACTATAAGATAATGACACCATGTAATATGTAATTCTCATCCTCTGTCTTGAAAATTGTTAGACGTTTGGGCACTGCAGGGTTAAAGCCTCTTTGGAGATGCGCCGGGCAAGTGGCCAAAGAAGGAATGATGTGGATGTTGGACACGAGTGTCCTGGATTGTCCAGTTTGCCGTCACGCACTTACCGCCCCAATATACCAGGTTCTTTCTTTTTAACGCGCTGCATATTCTTTCTGGTTTATGTTATTCCATTGCTATGTCTCTGTTATTGTATAAGAACTAATTACGTGGTCAATTTGCTTCTCAGTGTGAGAATTCACATGTTGCATGCTCTTCTTGCTGCACTGAACGATGGAACGTATGCTACGCATGCGAGCAGACATAACCCAAATAAAGTGTAGATGCGAAATAGACTGACACTCCCACACACAAAACGCCCATCAAAGTCACCTTGCAAAATAATAAATCCTGAACGGCTGAACCATCCCCTCGTCTATCGCTCTGATTTTACCCTCCGTACTTTACCCGAAAGCTAATTAATTTGAACTTTTACTTTCATAAAAAGCGGAGAAGGTAGAGTTTTGTCAAATCGAACAGTTCGGATGCATATAAATTCGTATTAGGTACAATGTAATATACATTGAAACATTAATTGTTACGGACCTTCTCTAATCCTCTGGCTAAGTTAACGCGGACGATAAGCAAACATGACGCGGTCTCAACCTAACTATAGTATTCAAAATATATGTGTAGCGCTCGAATTCCGCAATTATAACCTTTCATTTACAATCTTTTCGGTAAAAAAATTGAATGTATTTTTTTTTATTCTCGACGTGATACAAGATTGAAGTGAGATACCATACAAACAACAATAAAGGATAACGCGGTTGGTTAGAGCTCATATATAATCCTTAGCATAGACAACATACATGTGGGTAGGTAGAAAACACATAATCAGACTAATAGTGAACGCAAGGGAAAAGGAAGCGATCCTTGGAGCATATGCAAATTAAATATTATGGAGCTCATATCAACTGCCCAAAATACTAATATGAGGCTGTGTCGATGTTGTAAATCTTTTGCGGGCCATAGATATGAGCTCCACTCAGTCTTAGGTTTGCAAGACTGATGTAGCTCATATCAGTTGTCCGCAAAAGATTTACCGCATTGACTACAGCAAGGCTCATACGAGCATCGTGGGCAGTTGATATGAGTTCTACAATCTTTAATTTGCATGTGCTCCGACGAACTCCGTTGTAAGTCGTGGACGCATTATAGCTATAGATAAATATTTAATATATGACATTTTGTGCTCACGTATATGAAGGAGGAAGTTGGGATGTTGCGTGGCCAGGAATTCAAACCTCTGGTTGCTGCGGGGGAGGATCTGGTTCAGTCGTTAGAGGTCGTACACGTGGAAACATCGTAGGGGAAGTGATCTGTAGACTTCTGTCTTCCAATGGATTTCATATACACGTGGTGGCGGCGTAGGCTGAAGACTTGATATGAGTTCCAAAATCTTTAACTGCAACCATGACGTATAAACTAATTATTTTTATTCCTCTGACCTCCGGTAAAACAAAGGAGATACTCCGTAGATCTACACAACATCTGCAGCGGGCACACTGCGTTTAGCTATAAGTCACGGTTGAAATCGAAAACTAGAAAATGAATAAAAGCGTTCGTGAAGATAACAGAGAAAAATTACATATTGTATTAGTATATCTCTGGGTAAGGCATTGCATATGTGATGTCCTTCGGGCATTATATAGAGCCTCATAAATAATATTTGCATCGGTCTGCGTAGTTATTGTAAGTATAGTCATCATGACTTTGCGTTCTCCGTCGCCTAGAAAATGACAATTCGCTATACGCAAATACTTTTCTGACTTAAGAACAATCTTTGTCTTACGTGTATCAAACTTCCTCTGCCACGCCCCATCTTTCCTTTTTTTGGAATGCCGCACGGACATGGTGGAGTGTGAGTTATATTTGTTATTGATAGTTGCCGGAGCTTTTTATGATTTTCTAATATAGATATATTTTATTCCAAAAATACATATACAAAAACCAATAAAAAGCAATGGAGGTCTGCGTTTACTCTGCGAGAAAGGAATCCAAAACTTTATAAGCATCGAGTTCCGTCTGCCACAGACATTCCTTACTTTTTCCGGAGTGCCGCACGGGCTGGTGGAGTGTGCGTTTTGTTTGTTATTGATAGTTGCTGGAGCTTTTAATGATTTTCTAATATAGATATATTTTATTTCATACCGGTTCGGTTGTTGTCCATTATTCTCAATCATTTATGTTATATTTATCTTAGCTTATATCTCTTATGGTAATTAAATTTCTTTATAAAAATTTTTAATATTGAACTCAACTGTTTGGTTCCTTAACTAACTCGACGGTTTTTTTCTTCTGGAGGTTGGTATGTGAAAGGATGCGTTATCCCCACTACTCAACGTCTTATCGCTTCTATATATGTTTTTAACCATCATTTTTTTTTCTAACGTCTCATTTCTCATTTTCCCAAGTGAAATCATGGTGAGAAGTACATTGCTTTCACAGTTGAATCCATGGAGAGAGGACATTGTAATTAGGGTTAAGATCGTAAGGGAATGGACGACTCAAACTCCAGATGAACAAAACGAGTTACAAGTGATTCTCGCCGATAAGTTGGTAAGT
>OVAP01001064.1:2106-26869 GCA_900406295.1 Aurinia saxatilis
GAGGATCCTCTGATACGTTCCATGGTCTTTTCGACCGCATGGGTCGCGAGCTACATCGCAACGTAGCTCGCGGGCCACGACTTATCGCATGGGTCGCGAGCTACATCGCAACGTAGCTCGCGGGCCATGACTTATCGCGTGGGTCACGAGCTACATCATATCGTAGCTTGCGGGCCACGATTTTCCTCTTAACGTCCGCGGGCCACGACTCCCTCGACAATGTCCCTCGACACGTCCCGCGGACAAGCAACCATGCATGGTTCACGTGATGGTCTCCATACGAACTTGGCGACCCAAGTCATCCCGTGGGTCCCGATTAATCAACGTTTGCAACCATCGACAATCGGAAGACTTACGAAGAACATTTCATATCCGTGATCATACTCTTTTTCCCTCGGTAAGGTCTTTTCCCACGTGGTTTTCCTTACCAAGGTTTTTAACGAGGTGATCATCAGAGCGCATATGACCCACAAGATTATCGGACAATCTTGTGGGCCCAGAAACATTCCTAGCTAGCCAAATAGCTCATTTCCAAGTTGTGGGCCCATTTCCATCAAGAGCATAACCCTACGAAGTAATCCGAGAGCCGTCAAGCAAGAAGGTGCGAAAACGAGTATATTCATCACATCTCAGAGAAGAGGAAATTATNTCCGAGAGCCGTCAAGCAAGAAGGTGCGAAAACGAGTATATTCATCACATCTGAGAGAAGAGAAAATTATCCCAAAAACGATCAGAGAAAAAAGAAGTTCATCTGAGGAAAGGGAAAGACGGCCCACAAGGAGTTTGGACCCCAAGGCGGTTTAGCTAGCAGTATATATAGGATCTAAGGTCGAAGGTCTTAGATCATCTTCTTCTCTCTCGAATAGCTTAGGTCTTAACAGCTTGTATTCGAGAATTCTCTTTGCTATCAATAAAGCGACCCTACTTCTCTTACCTTGTTCTTTGTCTTTCTCTTTAATTTTCTGAGCGGTTCATACTAAGAGAGTCGACGATCCCTTAAAAGATCGTTAGACAAGTTTTTGGTTGTGTGTGAATTCCTGCTCACACAAAGAACAGAAGTAATAACCACAGTGCCTTGTTTATTTGCAGAAATAAACCGTCCATCACGCAATTTGACAAGTAACGGAGATATATCTCTAATGTCCGGAAGAAAATTCAAGGAGTCAGTCATATAATTAGTAGTACCAGTATCTATAATCCAAGAGGCAATAAAAAACATACCCGATAATGTCTTAGTATTAGATGGATTTTTGCGTGCGTTAAGCATCTGAACGAGTGTTTGCCATTGATCATCGGAGAGACCAGTAATGCCCATCCTATCTTGGGCCGTACTTTGATTCGCCCGAGCAGGAGACGTAGCTGACACCACATGAGCACGAGTTGAAGGAGCAGAGAAACCAGACGTTGATGTAGGGCATTAGAACGCTCAGTCAAGAAAGACGATGGTTGGTTACCTCTGGGTCTATTTCCCCACCACGCTGGATACCCTAAGGCCCGAAAACAGTTCTCTGCCAAATGTCCCTTGCGATAACACACAGAACAGAGAAGCTTCGCTCGTTCCTCACGAGACATCGCCGGACGAGAAACAGAGCCCGTGGATGGTTGATGCGTTTGAGTGCGTACCACATACACTATCGTATCAACCGACCGTTCATCAAATACACTGAAATTTGTCTTGGAATCTTCGTCTTGCGTCAGCACCTAAAACGTTTCATTAACAGACGGTAAGGGATCCCTCGAGAGGAGATTGGACTTGACCGAGCCGAAAATTGAGTAATCCAATCCCTTTAACAATTCATGAAGCCGATCTTCCTCTCTTTCCTTCTCGAGGTTATGACCAGTAGGGCACCCACAATTTTTAGCGACCCTAAACTCAACAAAAGAAGTCCATAACTGCATCAATTTGGCGTAATAAGCCTCAATTGTTAAACCGTGTTGACGACACATAGCTAGCTCAGCCTTAATCCTCTGAACTCTTTATCCATTCTTCACTGAATAGCAATGCTTAATGTGTTCCCACGATTCGCTAGGAACCTCAATGTTGGAGAGAGAAGAACGAACCTCTTCCACGACTGTGAGTTTAATCCACGACAATAATAAAGCGTTACTGGTCCACCAATCCTCATGGTCTTCGGATTCTTCTCCTGAGTTAGGGAGCCTTCCATCCACAAGCCCATACTTCTTCCTGGACCTCAAGGCTGTGCGGAGATTAGATGACCACTCATTGTAGTTAGGACCTCGAAGCAATTGTTGAGAGATAATCGAACCCGGATTATCACTCGAAGACAAATCATAAGGATCAATTCTTCTTCTTTGTAACTCTGGTTTCATCGGCTTAGCACCCTTAACGACATTAGAATCATCGACTTGAGAATCGTCAGTCATGATGATTAATCATCGAGAAACAGGAACAGAGATAAGGAAGAAAGTATAGAAACCCTAGCTTGAAGAAGGGAAAACAGAGCAAGCTTAGGGAACAAGAAACTAAAACTTAAGGACCGTAGCTTGATAATCGAAAAACAAGCTATGAATCTAAAAAAAAGAAGAGTAAATTTGAGCAAAAAAGATGTGTTTGTAGCTCTGATACCATGTAGAAAACTATAGTAGTATAAGAAGTTTTCTTATTGATTCATAACGGCGTACAAAGTCTATATATACAAGAGACATTATTAACTAAACTTGTACCCCAAGCTAAACTAAGACAAAGGGCTTAGCCCAAACTATACATAAGGTAAGTTTACATAATGCACGATATTCACAATATCGTAATATAACAACAATCAATCTGGTCTTTCTAACATTACAAACAATTTAAGTAAACATTCGTAACATATTTGTTAAACATTTTTCGGAAGTAAACCCTAGTCTCCTATCGATCTTGAAATCTTTGTTAGTCCAAGCGGAAACCCCTTCGTGAATCTCCTTCTTCCATTAATTGCCTCCAGTGATCAAGGACTAATTTGGACTCAGACCGGATTTTAGGGTTACCATTCCTGGCGAGAAGATGAAGAGTACTAAAGGCGCCAGTTTGGATGATAACAAGAGGAGTCAGAGGCAGACTTCTCATACGTCTGAGAACTTCAACACATTGCACAACTTCAGGAGAGGCGGTGTAAAACCCTTTGTGTCTTGCAGCATGAGCGGTTTTTGCCGCCAAGCTGATGCTCTTCAAGATCTTGTTCAAGATCTTGTCGTTTTATCTTTTTTGTTTTTTTACTCTTCTAACCTTGGCGCTTTTTGCATATGCTGGTGGAAAATCGTCAGATACATTAGCCATTAGCCATGTCTTTGTTTTTAAGAAAAAAATTAACACAAAAGAGAGAGAAATCAGCTTCAAGAAAAAAAATAGCACAGAGAAGAGAGAATGATCAGTGATGCCACTGAAGGAATATAGATCGAAAGTCCGTCGATTTTCCTTAACGGTCACAAATTTCCTTTTTTCTCTTAAACCAGGTAAAATTCCCGTTTTCTAGCTTGAGGGCCAAGTTAAGCCCATTAACCGGCCCTCCCATACACATGTCGGCGGAAATTAGAAATCATTCCGATTTCGCAAACGCATTTTATTACTCTTTACGTAAGAGACACTAATTGCTTAGTAAATAATAAACAAAGAAAAATTGATATAATAATAGATAGTTGGTAATCCACCAAAAATTGTTTATTTACTATCTATTATTATATTATTATTTTTTTGTTTATTATTTACAATTCTTAATGGAATTGCTCTGAGAAGTATATATACACAAAAACAATTTATTATTGTTCGTCGCTTTTGTCAAGAAAACTTAACAGAAACCCACTAACAATCCGACGAGCTATTGGATTTGGAATCTGTCGGCACAAACGTCCGTCGATGTAAGCCACGATACCTGAAGCCACAAAATTCCCAATACCGGATCTCCACATAAACTTCATCTTCTTCTTTTTCTTGTCACTAAGTACCGGTACCATTGCCCTGGAACTGTCACTACTCTCACCCTCTGCTTCTTCTTTCTTTGACCTCATACCTGAAATGGCCTTTGTCGCTTGCTGTCTCAGTACACGAATTGCAAAGCTCACAAAGAGGTGTTCACATAATGTCAACAAAGTTGGTCCGATCTTCCATTCCTGATCATATTGAGACAGAAATCACATTGCTCAGCGTTCATCCAAATCAAACACGACCATATCCTCATGGGATGGAATGATTTCATTAAGCAGAAACCAAGGGATTTGACATGAACCTTATCTCCATGGAGACGGCGAAGAGGACGGGAGCTTGAAGGATCTCCTTTGAGCAAACCCCTGCTTTCCAGAAATTCTTTAACACGGTCTATCATCTCGTCGATGAGAGAATTGCTCGGTGGGAGGTTTTTCAGGAAAACCTATAAGTGAGTATGTTTGGTCCGTCAGTGAGATATGAGGTTTATGATTTCTTGTTGGTATGAATCTCTCTTTTGGAGAAATTGAGAATAGGTTTACGTTTTCTTTTCTTTTTCTTTGGAATGACAAAGCAAATTTTTTGAGAAATATTGTTCTTGCTATTTACCTGATCATCAATGACCTTGACTCTGAGATACTCTTGTCTATACATTGTATCCAGCATAGCTTGAAGGTAGCCTTCGATGTATAACTACAAATAATCAATTTGAGCATAAATCACTAAAATCTCAGAAGAATGTGTCATATATGATTCTAAATTTAAAGAAATTGCGAGATGTGACCGGAAATTTATTAGTTCTAGGTTTTACATACTAAGGAAGCTCTTATAAAGTGAAAAACTCAACACATGTACATGTAAACACCTCTATGCGTCAACTTTTGTCGGTTTCTCTTTTCTACTCAACAGAAATGAAGAAAATCAACATAGAAGTATAAGACAAGGCCATGAGATATACCTCATCAATACCGGGACTACGATCAAGCTTAATTGTTCTATCAGGCCCACCTTCCATCAAAGCTGTTCCTATCACCGAAGGTTCCATCGCTAGTTTAAGGATTCCATGGTGGAAACCGCTAACCTGGGAAAAGAGAGAAAGATGATAAAGAAAAGACCGTATTGGTAATGAGATTCAATGTTAGACTACTGAACATCAGTATGAAAAGAGATAAGTTATCACCAGTCCATCGAGACCTTTCATTTCTGCACCCCGCAGAACAGAGTCTGAGATTTCAGTAAGAGCAACAAAGATCACATTGGATCCTGCTGTTCTTAGCTGCATCGCATAAGAGGTTTAATGAAAATAACCTGAAAATTCATGATAGAGATAATACTATATGGTACGTACAGTTTTCCCAAGATCACCAAAGTAACGTCTTGTCCCTGATAATCCTTTATTGTCAATAAATTTACTAAGAAGTTTGAAGGTACCTGCAACAGATATAAGCAAACAATATTCTCACCTTAACTGAGATATGATGCATATAGAAACCATAAGTGAAGGTAAATGATGTTAGAGATGTTCATCGCTTACCCACTGTCAAGCCAGGGACGTTCACTAAGCCTCGAGAAGGATCAAAAAAGGCATCAAGAGAGGACGATGCAAAATCATCAAACATGGACGCGAAAGCTGGCGGAAGTAATGGACTGCCCTTTGCAATATAGATTGCTCTCATTGCATACCTAGGGAACATTATGCAAGTTTATAACATCTAAAAATAGAGTGCAGTGTCCCTAAGAACTTTTAGCATACAAGTAAAAGATAATACCATGAGTAATGCTTTACACATCGGAGAAGTAGTTCGCGAACTGTTACTAAAGCATGAGTGACCAGTACACCATTTAGCTCTACAACCATATTTTTAATTTGCGGAACCTACAGAGTACCAGCCAAAGCATTAGCCATGAAAAATGATGTGCATGTGAGAATACGCAAAACGCCAAATTAAGAAAATATGAAAAATTTCGACCATACCTTAATAACACTATGCAGCAATGACCTCAGAGCTTCTTGAGCGGTGTTATAGCTCGAATATGAACTCCCAGGAACAAAATTAGCAATGATCTAATTGAAATATGAGAAAAAGGAGAGTATTTTAAACACAGCATATAGTAGGAACTGGAAAAGAAAAAACACGACCGGAACATCTGTTAAGAGCAAACCTTTATTGGGTGGATTTCAAAATTATCAAAATAATACTGACTACTTTGCGTATTTGTACTGAGAGAGGATCTCCAAAATGCCACAACTCTCATTAAAGTCTCTTCGTCTAAGTTTAAATTGACTGGCTGCACGTAAGACATAAGGAGATTAATCCAGCAGCAGAGAAAGGCATTGACGCCAATGCAAATAATACTTGAAGAGTCAGAAGTTGAGCCTAGCTATTCTATATTCCTAGTCATTAATTTAGACAGGGTGATGAGAAACGGGTAAGGATACTTTCGGCGAGAGTGACACAGTAACCGTCTGATACCTGCAAAACTATTGAGGAGTGTTTGACTTGTGTGATGTTGGAACCACTTGATGCTAGAACGAATATACATTTGAATAGACAATCATTTGCGTCACTGGAATTCGATTGATGCTGACGAAGCATGGCTGCAAAGGGTGCCCCAACCCATTTATGATCCACATTCAGAGCCTGCAATATCCAAAGACAAAACCCTGGTCTTATATCTGTAACAATAAAACCAAACCAACCTATTGCGCCTCATATAGTATACCTCTATGCATAATTGGTTAAATTTCTGTTGGTCAGTGAACATGGATTGCAGACCAACATTCTCGAGTCTTGCCACTATGATCGGAGAGTAAGACAGGACAGTTTTCTCATCTGCATTCTACATCAACATTTTAACAAGAATTACCCACTATGATCGGAGAGTAAGACAGGACAGTTTTCTCATCTGCATTCTACATCAACATTTTAACAAAAATTAAGGTAGGAGGCAAATGAGGATTTAGGTCGAGGCAAACTAATGCAGGAATATCCATGTTATATAGATATGATGGTGAAAAAGAGAGACATACAATAAGACTTACTTGCTTCACTTTTTCCAGTAAGTGAATTCCTAAATGGGTTAACCGGAACTGAATTTTGGAACGGGAATGGGCTACCGAGTCTCCCTTAAGGCCTTTTGAAACTTCACAAATGCGAATGACTCGAGTCAGACCATCTGCATATACTTCATATCCGACCTTCACCATAGGTATGCTGCTCAATTCCTCCGGGGCCAACTTATGATCTTTGGCCTTCTTTTTCATCATTAAGTGGGAGGCTATGCTTCTGTTTTGAGTTGCCTTGAAAAGGGGTTTCCATGGACGGACCTTATCCAAGCTGACTTCACGCAGAGGTATCATGCCTGCAAAAAGAGAATTCCAGCGTTTTGTTCAAATAAAATACCTATGAATGCTCAGTAGACTGACGACATGGAAAAGTGCCTATTTTTTCTGTTCCTAGTAAACTTTAGACGTTATGAAGGTCGATGACTTCTAAGCAGGATAAAAGTTGCAAACCAACTATTACCATCTACTATAACTACAAGCTTGTGAGGAAGGGTCGTATCATCCCATGCATAATCAGCCCCATTTCCAGGTCCAAGTACTTCAATTTCTGATGAATCCTGCAATTAAGAAGCAACGAGCAGTGAATGATGCGCAAATATATTCACATATGTAGCTATGACAATAAGTAGGAGACCCACCTTTTGGTAATAAGTGATAGATGAAGAATGCAAGAAATTCTCAATTCGATATGGTGGTGGAGTATTTGGTGGCTTCTGGAAGCGCACAGCCAGAGTTGAACCTTCTTCAGTAACATTTACAGATGCAAATTCAATTGCGCCTCTGCCTGCTTCACCTGACTGGTTTCTGAACTTGAGGTAAAAACATCCAATTGAAGTGATGCATAATGGGCCTGACCAACTGCAGTTTGCTTTATTCAACCGAAACTGAATAAATATCAGTGGATTTGAATTGTCACTTCCGTGTTTTCTGATGAAATTTTCAAACACATGAAGTTCTTTCCTCTGTGTAGTTTCTTCCTGAAACCGTAAGGCTGCTCTCTGCTTACTTTTGATGGTGATTATGCCAACAGAGTCATCCTTTTCAGAAAACCAAAAGCGATAGAAAGAAAAGTAAATAAATCATGTTACTGAGATGAAAGCAAAGAAAATAAAAAGGGACAAAAAAAAAAAACCTGAAAATACCGCTGACGGATGTTGATGATCTCGTCTGAATCATTGATTACAAGATGTCTCGGAACAAAAGTCACAATCCGTGATGGAACAAGCATTTTACTTGAGATTGATCTAACTGACAACCCAAACCTTGTTATATACCGAAATCCAGACTCATCTTGTGTTCCCAAACTAATTTCTGTAAGTCCTGATAGAGCATCCAAATCCAACACAGCTTCAGTTGCCCCATGACCATTAGCCAAGATGACACTAACTTTGCGAGATCTGGCAAAACAAGGTGTTGAAGTAGTTTATTAAAATATATTGGGTGAAAAGAACTAAGTACAAAGCTCCGATAACTTACCTTAAAAACCACGACCCCTCTGTCTTTTGGGGCAAATACAATCCAAATTCAGGGGTGACATTGTGATCAAATTTTTCCAGATCTTCCCTGCATTTGTTGTTTTTATATGTAAATAGCTATCAATCAACTTAAACGATATTATGATCTATTATTTTCACGTACCTGGATAAAGGCTTTTGATCAGGGGGATAGAAGAACAGGGTGCAGTCTGATTCGTTTTTAAGAATGTACGGCGTGAAAACAGCTGCCTGCACCGACCAGAAAGGTATCTTTTAAGAAAAAGTAACCACGAAAGAAACAGACTTCAAGATAAAATCATTACCTCCAGTACGCCTCTTTTCCCTAAAGACAATCTCAAGCAAGCACGGTATTTTCCACCAGTAAAATCAAGATCAACATCCAAAGATTCTGCATCATTCTTCTGTTTCTGTAACTTCTTAACCCACTGACCACTATTGACTGGTTTGCAGCTCATTTGGGGAGTAGTGAGGGTAACTCTAAAGTATATCATGTCAGGATTAGCATAGAAATCCATTGTTTTTCCGCTCTGTACCATTCCATGCTTGCCGATGTTGTGTCTCTCCATCAAGGTGACCTGATCTGCGAGCGAGATATTAATGTTAGAGGCAGAAATAAATATAGGTTACCCAAAAAGCACATAATTTTCTAAAGTTACCAGTCTCTGTCAAAAAAACGGCTGCTTCGGAGGACAAGAAGTTGGACACTTGCACGGTGGGCAAAAGAAAAATTTCCTTCTGTTCTCGCAATGCAATACATGCATTTCGTTTCTCAAACACATCAGAGGATGCATCAGGCCGTATGATAGATACTTCCCTCCCTATGCTATGGATCAGAAAATGCACCTTGCCAACAAACTGACTTTCTGACGTGACAGAGCAAGATGTAGTAGTCAAGGAAACGTTTACCGATTTGATAGATAAAGCCCTTTTAACTCCGTAACTTAATTTATCAAAAATTCCTGTCAGGCGTACTGCCTTCCCTCCTTCAAGCTCCTCTGACCATTCACTGACCAGTGACAGCTCACCCTCAAACAAAGTTTCCAAAGATTCGGGTCTGAACGAGAGTGAAAAATTACCTGCCATTCAATTTGCGAAATCAATCACTGTGAATGATTATCCCTGACTATCAATATTACCAGCAGAACTAAAGTAGAGAAAATACAAGGACCTAAAGTCATTAAAAACAAAGAAACACAAATTGATGCAAACCTAGATGCCTAAGTTATTGTGATCTGGGGACATTTCAACGTTACTCAGAGTTTCAAGATATGAATATCGTAGCACAAAACCAAAATTTTACAAGCAAAACCTACCAACAGCTAAGGATGTCAATGCCTTTTTCAGATCTCCCGATAAGCTTATAGCATTAAATCCTGCCACTGAATCATCAATTGAACCACCAGGCTTCAGAGGTACAGAAGCATATTCACCTCTCTTCTGCTTAGATCGTTGAAAACGTATCTCCACCGGAAGACTAGTTTCGTTATGAATCCTTATCAAAGGAGAAACTGAGATCGATAAACCATCCTACAGGTTGTAAAATACGCAAAAGACAAGGAAAAAATTGGACCTTTAAGCCCATCGGTTGATATTCAATTATCTTATAGAAAACTCTAGGAACCAGCTTAGGACCTACCTCAAATCCCTTCTTAATATCAACAACAACAAATGGTCCAGGATGACTCCTTGAATCTAGAAAACATATATACTGTTCAGCAGTAGCTACAACATATGCTTATTCATGTGGAAAACACACGAACAGGTGTGAAAAGCATCAAAGTACCTTTGAGTGATATTATCCTTGTCCTCCAAGCTAGTGTTCTGGCTTCTAACAAAGAAACAGTAATAGCAGAAGTTATGAAATTTCCAGAAGATAGCTGGACCGCAGCCACTGGAGAAGGTTCTCGTTGATGATTCATTGAATTCCTTTGAAACGACATTAAACATGATTAACGATCTGCCATCCAAATTTTTATGCACAAGTTCTAGACATCACTCAATGTGTTTCTCCTCACTCGGTTAATCACACGACTATTCCTAATTTAGTACTTTTCTTTTGGATATGGGTAAAAAGAAACATGCAGTGCACTCACTGCAAACCCGGGAAAGAAAATTAGTTCAGCAACCTACTTAAGAGAGTTCCTAAGACTGTCACCTATCACATCTGAGCATAAACACATACATCTTCCCGTTGCAGAATAAATCAAATCTATAAGGGACCAAGTAGTTACCGAAGAAAAATCGAAGCACTTTGCTTCCTACCAACTGTGGCAGTCTGCTTCTCATCGAAACAACAAATAAGGTCAAGACCAGAGAGGTTTTCTAGCTGAAAAAGACAAATTTTTCATGTTTTCTCCATATAATAGGTGTATATCAAGGAACAGAGTATGAAAACTATCAACGCACTGGAAAAATCAAAGGGATAACCTTACAACAATTGGCAAGAATAGCAGAGGTTTTCACAGAAAATGGACCAGCAAACTCCAATTTTCCAATCACAAAGAGGAGCATATCCAGTGACAGCTCGGTCAGGAAGACCTCCAACTGCACATGTGAGGGGGAAACGTGTAACGACTTACGAGTTATACATCCCCAAGAGTTCAGGGAAATTGCAGTACGAACGTGTAACGACTAACGAGTTATACATCCCCAAGAGTTCAGGGAAATTGCAGTAAGAAGGTACCTTTCCAGTTCTGCAGTATATACTGGTAGGGACTTTGCGCATAGTATCTTTAAAATCCTGGGTCTGAACAGTCGACCGGTAGAAAGTAGTAACTTCAACTGGATGAATAAATTCCCGCCTATTCCACCAGATTGAAAATGCATAAACAATTACCATACGGAATTCTATATAGGCACGGAAATTGCGTAAATAAAAGAAACATCACACATCTTAAGAACCCAGAGAAAGAGAACTCCTCACCATTGGTTTGTTTGAGCATCGAAGTACAGCACTAAAATGTTTGATGTGCTCATAATCCTGGCTTTTGTAGATAGTAGCTGTACAGTTAGCTGAGTGATATTGACAGAACCACGAAACAGGGGAAATCTGTCCCTTGTTTCTGAAAGCTCATGAACAATGGTCAGAGATACGCCATCTATTGTTACCGTAATGGAAGGAGGTGAAGAGTCCATCACAGATTGTGTTTCAGATTCATGGATCTCAGGAGGTCTCACAGATGTAATATTTTGAGTCGCCATACTTACACGAAACACTTTAAACTTGAACGGATTTCCTGGCTTCCGGACAAATTCTGGAAATCCATCAATAAATGCAACAGCTGAATCACTCTTCTTGTTGACGAGGTAAAATGTATCTTTGACCAGCTTACGGTAGGTCTCCCAGTCAATGTCACCCTTATAATTTTCGGGTTCGCCAACAGATGCCCGGAATAATGATGGTGCATTGTCATAATGTCCCGAGACGTTAACAATATCTGATCCTGACTGATAGTTTAACCGTAATGGCTCTCCTTTACTGTTTTTGGCATATAACGATGTCAAGGAGAACCATAATATGGACGAATTCCATCCTTGATGGTGGTGGTAGCTAACCTGGACATACTTAAAAAAATTATAAGCATCTCATTAAAAATTTGGGGCAATAAAAAGAAAGGTAGTTGGCTTAATTTTATTCTGAAACACCAAAGAATACTAATTATTTTCATCTCTTCTTGCGAATATTGTACTAAACTTACCCTGAAAAGAGCTCTTTCTCCAACCAGAGAATAATGAAGGGTGCCAGTCACAACACATTTGTTCCCCTTATCTTCCACGGTGAAGAACATATGTTGGTGTATATCTTGAATAGCAACAATAGATCCTATACAAATAATAATCTTCCATTAGGAGGAAACCCCAATGAATAACGTTAAGAATAATATACCTACTTACCATCTGGAACTACAGACTCAAAACTTCTTTCAGGTTCACTATTGAACGAAGGCCTTTCTAAAGAAGCATGTGTGCTACTGCTTTGTCCTCCAGGTAATGCAGCAAAGGATGAAAGTATTGAAAGGACCATCTGATGTAACAGTACATGATAGACAAGTAACATGACTATTAGCAACTATAATACTCATAAGATGTAGCTAAATAAGGTATATTCAAAAAAACATTTACATATGCATTTCAAACTTGATAACTATACCACAAAGTATTATACCTGCAATTCTGACAGAGAAATGGTTACATTAAACCCCAGAACAGAACAACCGCCAACCCAGGCCTGGCTAAACTGGTGAGCAGTCTTTTCTAGCTTCTTAACAGATGCAGAGACACGTAGATCTTCCAATATATAGTTATTATAACGGGAGTGAGAGTCCTCCTGTAAATTGCTGCTTGTAGAAAAATCTCTTACAATACTATAATCTCCTGAAATACTAGTGCTATCACCTGAACTGATTGCAGCACTTTGCTTGAATGATGTTTCAAGAGGAGCACCAGACAGAAGAGAAGAAGATTCACTAAATGCTGGAGACGAAAATTGAGTAATATTGATGTCCCTTTCCACGCTCTCAAGAATCCTAGAAAGAACTGATAGGCGAGAAACTTCACAAAGAAATTTCTGTTCTCTACCTGCCATATCAAGGGAACTGTGGAGAGTGATCCCCAGAACAATTTCCCTTATACCTCCTACAAAATCAAGCAATTATAAATTTCTTTGTAACACCAGTCATGTATTTAGGTAGAATAAACGATGTACAAGTGGATAAAGATGGTACAACTTACCATATTCATCATCACAGACAAAACCCAGTGCAAGCTGGATGACATCTATAGAAAACATTTCTACAGGGTACCATTTTGCTTGTTGAGAAGGACTATTAACTTCACTGACACCTAAATCAGCTTCGACTTTCTCAACTGGCGCAGAAAATTGAATCAATGACACTTTACTTGAAATGAAAGAAAAGTATGCGGAGTAACCAAGAATTAACCCTATCAAGGCCTGTGTCTCAAGGACAAAAAGACCACCCTGCCAGCAACATCGCGAGTTACTTTGTGCACAATATAAAGCTAATCAATATGTAAATATAGCAGATAGAGTGTACTGCTTACCTCGACTCTGCAGGAGATTGGCTGGAATTTTCTCCCAATAGAGATCGATGTTACAAACTTACTTGACTGACGAACTTCAAATAAGACATCTTTTGTTGAGCACCTAGCTACAAGTAAGTCGGTCAATGCTAAGTCGATCTGTATCCAATAGTTCGCGTTGGCCAGTAAAGAGTCTGAAGCAGAGTCCAGCTTTTCCACTTCTCTCTGAACCTGAACACTATTTAAAGTAGGTTCATTTGATATTGATGCAGTTCCTGCACACCATGCAGAATCACCAGCCATACAACAGTCGTCCCCTACCGCTGATGGGCTTGAGCAATCCATACACATACTCAGTATGCAGCTAGAAAGACATGCTTCAAAAAATATATCCTGTGACCTGAACGGACGAGATTCTATGATGAAATTGCCAGAACTCTTCCATATATTATCCTTATATCTGAAGAGTATAGACTGGACTTCCCTCAAATCAACACTAATTAGAACCCTATTTTCTTCAAAATTTAGTTCAACACATGTTTCTTGGAGAGAAGACCAGATTCTAGAGTCAACTAGCTCCATAAACCTCTCAAATTTTTCGTCTGCTGTAGGAACATCATATATCACATCTATAGCCTTCACCTTAATGCTCACTTTAATGGCAAAAAGAGTTTTGCAAAAAGTCTTCTCGATCTCATGTTCCACATGCACTACATCAGACCTAAGAACTTCTTGTCCCGGTGGATGACCCTCAGAGCTTAAGCCGCTCAAACCATGGAATAGCCCAGAAACTATGTTCAGAAGCATCTGGTACAAAATAACATTACTTACTTGAAAGCTTATTTAATAATCTAAAAGGTATATGAGAATCTTGATGCTATTTAGATGGTACACTAGGAATCTCAAACAAAACAAGCACAACGACTCGTGTATTTAGATTGAGGAACTCGTAAGTACTTGAGCATTTTTATCAAGCATTACACTAACAAAGATTAGTCATGACACTGTGTAAGCAAGGACAAAAGGTAAACATTTAAGAAGGATATAATAATCATGCTTCCAAGCATCTGAGCTCTTACATGAGATAATCACAGCAAATCTGAACTCATGCAGCCAACAAAAAGCTGAGAAAAGAGATAGAAAACTATTTTCCATATACTATGCAGATTTATAGACACAAAAACTGCCAAGAAAGTCTCTCTTACCTGAAAATAAGCATTTAGGTCATCCGGTTTTGATACAATAGTAAGTCCCAGCACCATCACTTCCAAACCAGTTGAGAAATCCACAATAGCTTCGTTAAAGGAACAAACATGCTCTCTGCAATAGATTGCAATTCTCTCAGATTCCTATCTCTCATTTACATTAACTAGTTTAAGAAAGCACCTAAACTCAGTCCTATAATTTGGGAAGGAGATGCAGCTAAAAATCAGTCTTCAGCGATAAATAATGTGATCAAACATTCTCGTATAACATGACAGCTAAAGCAAATATCAAGCAGAGAGACGAAAGTAATGTGTAGCTAGGTCTAACACATACGCAGCAATAAAACGAAATAAATTCCCCAATGATAAAAATGGATTAATTTGGTATAAGAAGAAATCCCACACCTTAAGGAGGAAACGAAGACAGATACAGGTCTCAATACAAAACATTGAGTCCACTTCTTTTCCGCGATTTTGCAGAAAGAACATTCAAAACCAGAAAAACTGAGGTGCGAGGACAGAGAATTCCATCCTTGAGAAACATATTTTTCGTAACTTGGAATCATGATCTCATTTAACCCCAGCCCCTGAAGCAAAGGCCTACTTGTTCCTGTGTTATCAGGAACTTGAAACATCCTTGATGACACCACGTCAGATTTCGAAGTCGGCCAGACGACAAACTCAAAATCATGGAAATCAAATAAAAGAAGATCTTTCTGCCCAATTAAAGCATCCTCTTCTGCAGCCTTCTCCACCAACATTTTGACTTGGGGACCACCAAGAAGTATGCCAACCTGAATCTGTCTCTCTGGATGAACTCTATGCAAAGCTAGTTCAATATTACGTCTGTAGATCCCATATTCGTCAGAACTAGCCATTAGAGAATCAACCCCACCCGTTACCGACGAACTTGAATGAAGCTCTCCAATCATTTTGTCTACAAATAAGCGCTGAGCCTGTTGTGTCTGCCAAATCAGCAGAGCCATTGAAAACAACGATGAATATTCTAAAACAATATCCAACTTTCCCAATACCATGCTGCATTTCCAGAGCCCAGTATCTTGGTTACCAACATCCCTATATGCCATGCAGCTTTTAACATCCACGAGTAGACAAGGGTTATCAGAAATTTTAAATGTACTTTTATCCAACTTCAAGCAATTGCTGTTCCAGTTAAACCACATTTCTCTCAAAATATTTTGTAAATGCTGAATACCTTCATGTTGATCATTGCCATGTTTGTTAGCGATTTTGGAAAGTAGGACTGGCTGTACTGGGTCCATGTCTAGAATAGTTTTTACATCTTCAAGCCTGTGCTTGTTATTATTTTCAGCAGAACTACTGGGATCTTTCGTAGACCTCATGAAACAACTGTTTTTTTCAAAGCTAGAAGACTCAACCTTCAGTTTCCCACAAGATGCAGACAAAAACTGACTAAGACAGCCAGAAGTATACATTACCAAAAACTCATCAACTGAAAAGTAAAGCATGACAACATTTGAGTTCAGGCGTCCAGTGCTGTCTTTCGATGTCAGAAATCTTGACATCATTTTCTCTGGATAAAATGTGATAGAAAGTTTCCCCAGATTCACAACTGCATTAAACTCAAGAAATATCCGTTCAGAATCATCTTGATTGTTCCTATCAGTCTGTAGTCCATGGGTCAACAGAGTTTTTGATGAGAGAAAGTAGACTATAAACCAAAATGTTTTACTAATAAGTCTCCAGATATAGGCTAAAAGCCAGGTGGTCTTACACAAACAATTAAAGTGGCCATATAGGGAAGATTCGTCATAATTATCAGTAGCATCCTGAGAGTTCATGCAAGTTCTGTATCTGGCTACTCTCCGTGCGCGTGCAATTGCTTCAGCCGGGAGCTCTTTCTCAATACTACTTATCATCTCCCATTTACGCCTTGTAGCTATAGAATGCCTTTTGTTTTTCGAAACTTTCGAAAGCATCGAGTTCTCGGGCATGTTGCTGGAGTATCCTGCTAAAGATAGCAAATATTCATAAGCATTCACGTACCGCAACCAGAGGATAACAACACTGACTAATTTCTGGAATGAAAAAATATGAGGTGAGATCATGAAGCCAGTTCTGCGAGCAGCTACTTTCCATAAATAACGTCCATTTCTGGCAGAATTGCTATCTTTGGATGATAAATTCCCCAATGCCATAAGAAGCGGAAGATCAGTGGGTCTAAACGAGAAGCTCAACTCCGAAATGCGAATGATCAGATCAGTAAGTTGAAGATTATGCAGCGTTGTTAACATGACAAGGCTGTCACATGCACAAAGGGCATAGGTATCATTTTTCCTCTTGTATCCAATCTTGAAGCCGTAGCCACTGAGCGTTAAGGAACTAGGGGTCAAAGGGAATACAACTGCAGCAGCTGAACTGCTCAATAAACTAAGATTTTGGGAATTCTCAGAATCACTTGTCAACTCGTTGATTTCCAGAACACAACTCAAGTCACTTAAACCCGGGAAACAAACTTGAACATTAATACCATGTATCTGAATACGGAAGTGCCTGAGAAGGAGATTCGAGAAAGAAGTCTTGATCTTACTTCTCTGAGAAGTACCATCCAGCATCCTCTCCAAAATATCATGTAAGAAGCATCCCTGTGATGAGAAACACACATTGTTCATCAAACCCAAAGTTGATGAAGATATTGAGTAGCAAAATTGGTTACGTACCTCTGGATCAAGAGAAGACAGAAGTTTCTTTGTCTCGTTTGCTATAGTTTCAGTGGATGCTCGCGTCCTTCTCGAGCTTCTACGAAGAAGCCATAAACCCTAAATAAGTATCGACTTGGAAACGAATTGAGAGACGAATTGAAGTTACCTGGCCGACAATTTAACATGTACGCCGCGAAATTCGATTTCAATGGCAGGAGCTGACCAAAGGGACAAGTGAATAACCAAGTAATCGAGAGTAAATCCTTCGAATGAGAAACCAGATCCATCGAGGAGCTGATTAAGCTTAGAAACATCGAATCGGAAATTCCGTAATGTGAAGAGGGCATGAGTAAACCCTAATTTGACCTGAAGATCAGGTTCTTCCCGTGAAAAAGGAAGTAACAGAGAACGAAGTCTCCGTCGGACGAAATTGGAAAGGAGAGTCATGCGAATTCAATCAAGCAGATCCTCTTGAGGAGAAAGCAGAGCGGGAAAGCAAGAAGACAAAGACCACAAGGTCACCAGAACAAACCCTTACAGACACACGTGTCAATCTCTTACCCTTCAGCGTAGGAGATGAACCTCTTCTTTGCCGTTTTCTTCCTACTCAACACAACTACCTATAGTTTTCTACAGGAAAATACCACAACCAAAGAGAAAAAATATACTCGACTTATTTTTCTGTTTCAGAAAGAGTGTCGTTTTCATTTTCCAATACAACTTTTAATACTAAATTCCTACTTTAACCTTAAAACAAAGAAGAATATGAATAGACAACTTATTATTTAGGGGTATAACGGAACTTTTAATATGTTTTATTAATTTGTGTGCAAAGAGTCAAAACGACACTCTTTAAGAAACTCTTTAAGAAACGGATGGAGTATATATAAATTTTAAAACTAGGTAGTGGAAGCCTGGTTGGTTGGTTGATCAAGGGTTTATTAATATTTCTATACCTTAAAATATGGGGTTCCAATCCCAATTAATGTAATTTATTAATGATTATGCAGACTATCAATGTTGGTTAGAGTTAGAGTGGTATGTGGTATAATTGTCTATATAACAAACCTCATACTAATTTATAATCCTCTTATTCCTTGTTTGGTAATAAATTAACCGGTTCGTAAAAGGATAACATTACGAAACGGTATGAAGAATCATATCTTTATTAATCAATGAGATTTTAATAAAGACAGTGGCTTGCGTTACAGTTCACTGAATCTAAGCGATGATCTCTTTTTGAAGGATCTGGAAAGCCTCAAATAGTGGTCATTGGGAAGTAGGGTTTCTCGTGCGGCTACTCTTTGGAAGCAGTGAGAGAGAGTCTAGTAGGGTTTTGTGTATTTTTTTAGATCTCCTCTGGATCGTAGTGTCTTTCTTTATAAGGTTTCCTCGAATCCTAATTCTTCTATGGTTAGATCGGTTCCGGTGACATGTCGCTAGGAACCGCCTCTTTAACGTCGGTTGTGATGACGTGTCCCCAAGAGTTCTAAGCGTCTGCATCTCATAAATAATGTTTCCTTTAGGATTCGAAGTGGTTGACACGTGTCCTCCCAAAATAACAGTCGCATAACCTTCCATAATGGCTTGACGATCAATGACTCACCTTACTATTATTTAGCATCGACCGACGTGGAAGTAACTTCCATATATTTTGCAGTGGGTCCTAGAGTGAATAAATTTCACCCAACTTTTTTCATCTCAAACACAAGTCCTTTTACATGAAATTGCAACTTTATTCATCTGTCACGTGTCTTAAGTCTCAATTTCTTTACTTTTACTTTCTCAACTGTGATTTTGTTCTTTTATTCGACAAAGAAAAAAAATTCACGTGTTTAAGGGGTGGTATTCAAAGATAGAATTTGATTGAATTTAATGGAATATACATTTCTTTTAAATTCCGGTATTATTCAATTTGTCATTTTATCAATTTTTTAAAATTTCGGTGTTATTCGGTATGTCATTTTATCAATTCATTTAAATTCTAATGTTATTCAATATTTTGCTGTTCTAATAGATCATATCATTGTAAAAAAAAAAAATTCAACAAAAATGATGAAGAATTAATTCCATTTTAATCTTTGGATGGAATTCATTTTAGTCTTATAAATTCTTCCATTTTGAATTTTCTCTAAATTCTATAATTGAATACAACCCCCTTAAACTACTCCTTCACACACGATCTCCACATTCCCCACTCCACATCTTCAACCGTCGAACACCATTTATCTCCGATAAGTAACATTAAAACTCCCTTGCAACTCTGAATTTGTTTCCTTCAACCTCTTTTTCCTCCATGAATCCTTTTAATCGCCGCTTCTTCTTCAATCCTCATGTTTGAGTCTATGCAAGTTTATGTGTTTCCTTTTAAACTACTGATTGTTTTACATACTCTATCTCAGGTCATTTTTGTTACAAATCAACTTTTTTTATTTCACAGGGAATAAGAGGGATCTTGGCTTCTCCACCCCAATTTCTTCAATTTCTTACTTTTCAATTTCTTCTCCAACCTCCCATGATCTCTTTGAAAGCATGAAAACGAAAGTCACATCGTATATTTGTACACCACATGAAAAAAGTCGTTGTTTTTTACACCAGTTCTGAAAAGTTGACAACCCGATACCAACACTTCTGTATCGGAGTCATATGATCTTCATCATATATGATAATCATCCAAGCGATGGAACCTTTCATATCTTCTAAGATAGAAATTATTTTAAGTAGTGGTGGCAAAAAACAAAAATGTGGTAAAACAAAAAAACAATATAAAATATGAATCAAAATGTATAATTAGTCAAATAAACATTTTAATGGTTAAACGAATAACATAAAAATAAAAGCTTGGTATAGCAAGTTGTTATTCTCCGCGGGTAAAACAATATTCATCAAATATGTCGCTTTATTTACACATATATATTCGATGAATTGTTTCATAATCCCAAAAACAAATTGTGTTGTGATGAGCAGTATACTCACCGAAATTTGGTGGGGGAAAACATAAGGGAGGCGGAAATTACCGTGGGTTTCTCAGACTCGGTTGTTAATACTAAAAGAAATGAAGGCGATTAAGGGTTTCAAGATGTGGAGTATTGTGTAAAACCTAACAAGTCTCTTAAAAAAAATGTACAATGGTAGGTACCACAAAACATCAATATTTTTAGGGCCTGACTGGTTTAACCGCTGTGGTACGGTTGCCGTTGCGGGAGTTTGCGGGTGCGGATAATTGCGGTTTTTAGTATTATTAAATGATTTGTACAAATAGTGTAGCAATTAAAAATTAGTGAATTTGCGGGATATTTTTGACTGGTTAGCAGTGGATGTAATAGCGGATGAGTATATATTAACAACATAAAAATATATATAACTGTAATTGTTTTTACAAATAATTCTAATTAATAAGTATTTTAATATAATAAAAATAGAAATCTATAGTTTAATATTGGTATAACGATTAAAAATTGGTGAATTTGCGGGATATGTTTGGTTACCATTTTAAAAATATGGGTTTTTTAATATATGATACATGTATTTTGTTTTTAAATATTGGTATAGTGATTTATGATATAAGTATAAATATTAAAAATATAACTACTATGTATTAAATATAATTTATAATAAATACAAAATAATATATATATATTATCATTTTTATTTAGAATATGCTTTATAAAAAAAATTATATATTATAAACCATAAAAGTAAACCAAGTTAATAAACTAGCATATAATTATATACCAGATTACTGGTCCGCACCTTGTGTGGACTATGTTTTTAATTTTTATATTATATTAAATACAAAATGATTAATTACAGTAAATAATTAAAAAAAATTAGTAAGATAATATTATAAGTTTGTGTTTGGTCACACTACATAGCTGACTCCTACAATTTTTTTTGCACACACATGATGAGAGCATTAATCTTTAATTTCAAGTTATGCTTTGTTAAACTTGAAATGTTTACGTTATTCAAGTACTCCTCGTCTCATGTACCCATGTCGGGGCACTGCAGAAAGCGACATAAAAACCACACCCACTCATATATAAAAAACCATATTATGTTTTAAATATATCATAATATTCTTGATGTAAGAAGTTTCTCAAACTTATATAAGATATGTAAAAAAAAATCATAAATTTCAGATTTGGCTATGCTAAAATTTATGTTTATTTATATATTGATTTCATAATCACAATATATAATAGTCTAAATAAACAATAAAACCATAATATGATTGCTCAAAATTTTACTCAAACCAATGAAAAAATATTATGTATATCCATATATTTTTTAAATAAAGAAGTGTATTTAAATATTTTTTACAAAATTATTCTTATAATATTAATTTTGCTGAGTTTGTTATCTAAGTTATTAAAATGAGGGAAATCGTTAGAATTAAATAATGACTTCACTAATTAAATAATAGCTTATGTATGCCCGAATTTTACTCTAAAAATATCCAAGAACATATTTGGATTTTAATTAAAAGAAATATAACAATTAAATAATGGCTTACGTATGTCCGTGGATATTACAGTAATATTATTACTCCTTAAAAAATCCAAGATCATGTGTGGATTGTAATAAAAAATAATAATAATTAAGTAATGGCTTATGTATGCTTGTGAATTTTACTCGGACAAAAATCCAAGACATATTTGGATTTTAATTTTTTAAAAACATAACAATTAAGTAATGACTTATGTATACCCGTGGATATTAATATAACAAAAATCCAAGAACATGTGTGGATTATAATAAAAAGCAAAACAAAACAATTAAGTAATGGCTTATGTACGTCTGTGGATTTTACTCAGGACCGGGCCCATGAAGAAAATTTTAAAACTTTGGTTTATGGCCAATTTTGTTTCAAAAAATTATTTAGGCCTTTTAATTGGAGAAATTTGTTTTACATATATATATAGACAAAATGTAATGATAAATATTAGTTCATAATTAAATTATAGATTATATTTAATAGTTAGATTAAAAATTATTAGGGAAACAATTCATTCATCTTTTTCACGTCATCTTCATTGCCGCAACCATTTTCCCGCAAGTTTAAGTTTATTTGTTTGCCTTTAAATTGAAAAATCTTTTCAAAAAAAGTTTAAGCTCATTTTATGCATTGTTTGTAAATAACAATCATAAATAAGAAGAAAGTATGCTTAATCCGTCATTTACATACTCTCAATTCGTCACAAGCAAAAAAAAGTTGAAGAAGAAGAAGAAAGCCTGCTTAATCCGCTTAATTTCAACGCCACGCTTGTTGTTGAATATATTCAACCAAATCTTTGTTCCGGTTTAATTTTTAATAAGATCGATATCATCGTTAACCGGAAAAAACCAAAACAAACCGTATCAGAGAGATACCGATTTCACCAAGTGCTTCGTTTTGATTTAGCTAGAGGAACAAATGAGATTCACACTTACTGATCATACTTCTTTTTATTAGACTATGCTTCCCCCAAAAACTGCCTACTACTATCCCCAACAGGAAATGAGAAGTATTGTGAAGCGTTGAAATAGCTAAAGCACATATGGTAAACGTATACCATTTAATCATCAGATTTGTAGTCTGATTCATGAGGTCCATCGTAGAAGTCTTCTTCATCCTCAACTCAACTATGTTGGAATACAATCTCTAAGGAGAGGCAAGAAGCTAGCCAACAATTTATGGTCCTCCAAGGATGCTAACCTATACACAATGAACCTTGAATTACTGTTTTCTTCAACCATATCTACTCTATTTGACTCTGAGATCTAAAAAAAACAAATGCATATTACCAGAGAACTTACTCTGATGGAACGTCTGGTCTTTCATCAGCATCAACACGGATAACACCAAAGAAACTGCACCTCTCATGAAGTTCTTTATCATGTTCGCCATCCTTGTTCCCCTTCCTACTCCACCATATTTGTTCAAATCAAGCATTCTCTGCAGCGATCTAACAAATAAAGGAACTTTTGATTAGTTGAGTACACAATAGCTACTTAAAATGTCATTCAGATTTCATAAAAATGTCAATCTTGGAAACTGTATGACAATGTTCAAGACCAAAAGCCAGATACATGTTGCTGTTGTACAACTTTGTAAAGTCGCTGTTCCTTTATCTGCATACCCAAAAAGAAAAGGAAATCATTCGAGTAGCAGTCAAGAGACAGAATCTGGAATCATGAGTAAAACAAATGAAACCACATACATGATCTTTCTTGATAGCAATTCTCCGCTCCTCAAACTTTCTTTTACTGCACCGTGCTCATTAACATCAGACACTGATATATCTCGTATTTTACCGGTTTTTATGATAATAAACATATATTTATTTATATTTTAGAGTTTATATTATTATTATTAGAGTCCAAAAGAGTCATTATAGGTGCATGGAGGATTTTTGGTCACTTGGTGAATTAAGGAGAAATCATGGAGCAAAAGGAAACAAATAAATGCAATGACAATGCAGAAGCAGTCCGAAGTTCCTTGAAGATCATGTCATACGAATATCTTCCTAGGACGTGCGTTCTCATCTGAGAAAACTACTCTCCTATTGAAAGAAGGGGGAAAGGATTTTCATCCACGAATCCTCCAGGCTCGGATCAGTAGATTTGGGTGAAGACATGCCTACGGATGAGTGAATCGCGTTCGAGTGAGGCTGTGAAGAAAGAAGGAGGACTTAAAAAATGAATTGAAGAGGACGGTGGCGAGGATCTCCGGATATCGCCTAAAAGCTTTTTCACGGCGGCTAAACAGATCTAAGTTTGGAGATTCACCAGAATATGACCTAATTTATGGCGGCTTTAAGAGAAACTACAAAGAACCCTAATTGAAATGAAGAATAGAGAAGTCAGAGAACAGAATGTTACCTAAGAAAGAGTTGTCACTTCAATCTAATTTTTCTTCGCGAGAACCTGAAATGAGAAATCAAGGGAGGAGCAAGGTTTAAATAGAGTTATGAAACGACGTTCTTTCGGGAATCCCAACAGTTTTTTCGGGAACACACTAAAAAAATGTTTCGACTCCCCGAGATGGAAGCTGAATCGCCAAGATGACTGAATGGCATAATTTTACACCAATACATCAAAGGCGATCTTGACAGTCACTCTAGGTGCGAGCGTATCCCTCCACACAAAAAAAAAAAGAAAGAACAAGTTCCTTACCCTTTGACTTAAAACAGGCTCCTCGCCTTTAAACCAGACATGCTATTCGCTTTAAACCAGACATGCTCCTCGCCTTTAAATCAGACATGCTCCTCGCTTTCAAACTAGACATGCTCTTCGCCTTTTAACACAAAAAAACGGGAAATCCTGCCTTGAACTGCCTCATCACCTTTGATGGGGATTTAGTTTTCGCC